>SJYX01023740.1:523724-553015 GCA_006410675.1 Oreotragus oreotragus
AGAATTGATGCTTTTGAACTGTGGTGTTGGAGAAGACTCTTGAGAGTCCCTTGGACTGCAAGGAGATCCAGCTAGTCTATTCTGAAGGAGATCAGCCCTGGGATTTCTTTGGAAGGACTGATGCTAAAGCTGAAACTCCAGTACTTTGGCCACCTCATGAGAAGAGTTGACTCATTGGAAAAGACTCTGATGCTGCGAGGGATTGGGGGCAGTAGGAGAAGGGGACGACCGAGGATGAGATGGCTGGATGGCATCATGGACTCGATGGACGGGAGTCTGAGTGAACTCCAGGAAATGGTGATGGACAGGGAGGCCTGGCGTGCTGCGATTCATGGGGTCGCAAAGAGTCGGACACGACTGAGCGACTGAACTGAACTGAGTGGTATAAAGTAGGAGTCCAGTTTCAGTATTTTACATGTGAATATCCAATTTTCCCAGCACATTTTTTAAAGAGACTATTTTTTCCTGAGTATTCTTGGCTTCCTTGTCAAATATTAGTTGACTTGATATGTATGGATTTCTCAGCTCCTCATTCCTTTCCACTGGTCTGTATGTCTCTTTTTATGCCAGTATTGCACTGTTTACTGATTACTGTAGTTTTATAGTATAGTTTGAAATCAGGAAGTGTGATGTCTCCTGCTTTATTTTTCTTTCTACAGATTGCTTTGGCTATTTACGGGTCTTTGACAGTTCCATATACATTTTAGAATTGTTTTTCCTATTTCTGTAAAAACAATGCCTTGGAATCTTGATAGGGGTTGCATTGACCTATAGATGGCTTTGGGTAATATGAACATTTTAACAACATTAATTTTTCCAGTCCATGAACATGGATATATTTCCATTTATTTGTATCATCTTCACTCTGTCGTCAGTGTTTTATAGCTTTCAGTGTAGATGCTTCACCTCCTTGGTTAAATTTACTCCTAAATATTATATTATTTTTGATGCTTTTGTGAATGAGAATGTTGTCCTTATTTATTTTTCAGATCATGTGTGGTTTTTGTGTAGAAATGCTACTGATTTTTGTATGTTAATTTTGTGTCCTGCAACCTTATTGAATTTGTTGATTATTTCCTATATATATAAAATTGTCATCTGCAAATTAGGACAGTTTTACTTCTTCCTTTCAAATTCTGATACCTTTTCTTATTACCATCTGAATGCTTTAGCTAGGACTACTAGTACTGTGTTGGGTAGCACTAGTGAAACTGGACATCCTGTCTCATTCCTGATGTTAGAGGAAAAACTTTCAACCCTTTCACCATTGAGTATGGTATTAGCTTTGTGCTTGTCACTTATGCCTTTTGTCATGTTGAAGTATGGTCCATCTATACCTAATTTGTTAAAACTTTTTATCATGAACAGATGTTGAATTTTATCAAATGTATTTTACACATCTATCAAGGTGATTATATGAAATTTGCCTTTTTTTCATTTTATTAAAATCTTAAGGAGTACATTTACAATTCAAAAGTGCTAATCTCTACAGTATCCTCTGGGATGCCAAGACTCACAGGATGAGAGAGCCCACACTCACCAATCTACTTGTTTGAATTTGGTGGTTAAGATTCAGAGGGCTTCTGAAGTTTCCAGTTCTCTTGGAGCATCTTTTACGTTTAGATCTCCTGCAATTTTCTTTCGACATAAAGCAATTGTATATTCATGTTCAAAGAAGTGACAAAGTGAAGTGATTTTTGGGTGAAGAATTATTAGCTTGGTGATCACTGAGTGGTTTCATTTAGACATAGGGCTGTCCCTGTCTTTGGGATAAGGAGGGCAGATACTAAAAAGAGGGTTCCAGCTAAGGAGATGAAAGTTACCAAGGTCTGAATTTCTCTTTTAAGCATAAATATTATTATGCCAAGTTTTCCAAGATGGAAATGACTCTAAGAGGCATATTTCTCCTTTGATAAAATATTTTAATTCAAGGTAGTTTTACTAAATAAACTAACTGATAAAATTTGAGACAATTTATTTTAAAAAGCAACACTTCCTGAAGTTTTACATGACTGCTCTGTATTTTCATCTGTCTCTAGAGGCATGGTTATTGTAACTGTGTGTATGCCATTTTGCATTTGCCCTTTTTTGCTTAACAAGTTTTTCATGTTTCAACACGATCTTCCTAATTAGCATTTTGAAATCTTCCTGGCTTAAAGGGACATTCCAGTGAGTATCTTTTTATCTATGTATTTTTGATTTTGAAATCATGCTTAAAGTTCTTGGGAGTAGGTTATCTTTACCAATCAAACCAACCACCCTTACGGTTGTGACTCTATAATATTATTGTGTCTTCCAAAATGCCAGGTAATTTACTTCCCTGGTCACAGAGCAGGAGTACAATGATTTCAACTCAGTATTGAACCGCAGGGTGTTAAGGAAAGCCTGAAGCCTGTCAGTTGAGTTTCAGCTGTTTGAGGATAGCAAGCATGTATGGTGGTTCCTCCGGAGAAGGCAACGGCAACCCACCCCAGTACTCTTGCCTGGAAAATCCCACGGATGGAGGAGCCTGGTGGGCTGTAGTCCATGGCATTGCTGAGGGTCTGACACGACTGAAGCGACTTAGCAGCAGCAGCAGCATGGTGGTTCCTCAGCTTGAAGCAAATACAGAGGAACAGCAATTTTCATCTCTCTATATAGCAGGGATCACATCTTCAAATGCCCTCATAGTTCTTACAGAGAGTGTAAATTAATCAAGCAAGGTTATCAGGGAGCCTGTAGGAAGATAGAAACTACAAAAAATGGAGTGTGCAAGCACCGTCCACCCTATCCATCCCCGTCTTATAGAGTCGTCCCTACTCAGGTCCAGCTGAAATGTCCCAATTTCAAAATGCTGGCCACTAGTTCCAATTTATTATGTATAAAGCATACAGGAGGGAGGGAGGAAGGAAGGACAGAAGACAGGAAATGAACAATTGGTTTGAAACCTCTGTATACAGACTTTATAATGTATTATCTGTAGTAATTTTTTCTCTGTGGAAGTAAGGCAAGTCACAATGAGAAGATGCCTTGTAAAACTGTTGACTGGAGTTGGTACTGATATAAAAAGTACAAAATGAAAGAGCTAAGCAACCAGCAACATCTAAAAGAAATGTCATTTGCAATGATACACGCTGCGCATACTTAAAAAGCAGAATTAGATGCTGGGCTCTAGCAGATGTAATTATATAGCATGATAAAGTAAGGCACAAAAGGAGTTGAACCACTCTTTCCAAATCACAAAGCTATGAAGCATTCAGCAATCAAGTAGTAAAAAGAAAAAAAAAAAGTGCTTTAATTTGCGTAACCTATTTTCCCCCCAGAACAAAATGCCTAGGGTGCACAATGCTTTCAGGAGTTGCGGAATGACTGCTGTTCCTCTCCACTCATTTTCCAAGTGATTTAATTTCTTCAATAAGATCACCTACACAGGATAGTGAGACGCCCTCGACAGTGTGTCTTTTTCAGGTTTGCCTTTGTGACATGAGAAAATGTGACAGCAAAGAGGGAGAAAAACCTCTAAATCAGGGAACGATATTGACAGGGATAAGAGAATTCAACCCTCCAAGAATGAACCTCTGCTCCTCATTTCTCAGTGTCCTGTCGAGTTTATTCTTGCATGTTTGGGGATAAGGCAGAAGTAATCCCATTTGCATGACCACCTGAAGTTATCTGCAATGCTGCCAGCCATCAAACAAGCATAGTGAGAGGAAAATGAAGCTTATTTGGAGGAAGAAGAGACAGGAGTGTTATTAAGGCCATGGAAGAGGGCGTTTTTGCCATCAAGACAAAAACCCAGAAGATTCTAGTTTTAAGCAAAGAATATAAACAAAAAGGACAACTAAAATTTTATGTAAATTGCCTTATGCTAGGATAATGAAAGACCAGGGACTGGCAGGAATGACTGAAACCACAGATTTGAGTTCATTATTCCTTGTTTTTCTGTTGCCTTTGGCAGTCTTCAGTGCCAGCATTTCTGCAGGTTCAAAGTACACTTATGCTTAGCTAGTTCACAGGGCTCTCATTCAGAATGTGGAGATTTTAAGTGAGATACTAGGGCAGATATCTAGGTAATTCAAGCTAAGTTACTCTTGAATTTAAAATGGCCTCACAGATGTATTGATCCTTACGTATGTTTTTCCAACAAGCTACTGAAATTCCATTTCTTTATCACTAATATCTTCTAAGCCTGGCTGATTTGGACTCCTCTAGTGAAGGAACCTGCAATGCTTCCTTGGACTATAAAAAGTTGTAATATATAATCCTTTACAAGGCCCCGTCACTCAAATCAAGCTCTTGCCACCTCTCCTTCCCTTATTTCCTTGATCTTAAAGTCTGCTCCCATGATACAAAATGCTGTCTCACATTGCATATCCCTTCTAAATCTCTTCATCAGTGCCTTGCCTTGTGAATTCACACATAATTTTTATAATAGTGATGAACAGTCTGCCCTGGAGATACCGTCCTGTAGAGAGATGGCATAATCATCATGTGCATTGATTAGACAGTTACTCTGTGGCAGGCCTTGACTAGGACTTTTGTTGGCAAAATAACATCTCTGCTTTTTAAAATGCTGTCTAGATTGGTCATAACTTTTCTTCCAAGGAGTAAGTGTCTTTTAATTTCATGGCTGCAGTCACCATCTGCAGTGATTTTGGAGCCCCCAAAATAAAGTCTGCCACTGTTTCCCCATCTATTTCCCATGAAGTAATGGGACCAGATGCCATCATCTTTGTATTCTGAATGTTGAGCTTTATAGGGTCGCAAAGAGTCGAACATGACTGAGCAACTGAACTGAACTATCTGAGTATTACACCAGGTGATAATTGGAGCAATTGAATGCATTAAGGGCTAATTCCTAATATAAAGGTGGAAAAACTGAGGATAAGAGATGTGAAGTCATTTTTAAGGTTGTTTAACCATCAAGTGACAGTTCTGGGACAAGATCTCAGGCCTGACTTCGAAGTCCAGACTCTTAGCCAGTACTTAGTAATATAAATGATGGTGACGAGGAAGACAATAGTGATGAGAGCCAGTGTGTATTTGGCATTTTGTGTGTGTGTGTTTCAAGCAAAGTGCAAGATACTTGCCTTAGATTATAATCTTGTTCCATTAGTATAACTACCCTGCGAGATCAATACTGTTGTCAACCCAAATTTTTAATATTAGGTGATGAATACCAAGGGATGTAGAAGTTAATTAACTAATACAGTTTGGGTTTTAGTTGTGGCACTCTGGTTCCAGAGTCTGGGCTCAGTAGTTGTAGCACATGGGCTTAGTACTCTGTGGCACGTGGGGTCTTAGTTCCCCTGCATTGTAAGGCGGATGCTTAACCTCTGTACCACCAGAGGCGTCCCACAAATTATGTCTTATGAGTGGTCATTCGACGTGTTCTCCCTGACACAGTGAGTCCCTCTACTCCATCAGAACCAGTACTTCTAAGTTTTCACCAGGCAGGTACCATATCCATCTTTGGCTTCTGAGGAATGAAAGGGATATGAAGAAATTATGTAGCAAAACACAAAGGAAAACCCTGTTTGCCTGGAGTAATGTGAGGAAATAACCAAACAGAAGTAAACAAGTTAAGGGGGAAAATACTCACTACTTCCATTAACATTTTGCAGAATTCCTTGGTGTCTGTTCTAGCCATCTAATTGCTAAGTCAAAGAGCTTCATCTTTTTTTTCTAGGAGCCCCTTAGAGCAACACACCAGAAGTGTGCTTCAAAGCATTTAATATCAAGGGGCCAGTTCCCAAGTAGATTGAGGTAATGTTTTAGGAGTTTTAGGGTCTCCTCATTTCAGGGGAGTACCTTGTGAAAACTGCACTTAGTGAATATTTGTTTATTTCAGTTTTTGATGCTTAGGAATTAAGTGATTAACAATTAGTTTCCAATCATTATACACATTCTCTCATATCCACTGAAGCATTTTTTGTATTAGAAAAAAATAATAGCAAGCTCGTGCTTACACTTGATCCGTCAGAACAATGGTTGCAGTATTACTCTTTTCCCATCACAGTACTGTGAAACTTACTTGAGAGGCATTAAAGAATGAGGATATGATTGCTTTAATGTGAGTCCAGGTTCGATGCATGATACAGGGTGCTCAGGGCTGGTGCACTGGGATGACCCAGAGGGATGGGATGGGGAGGGAGGTGGGAGGGGGGTTCAGAATGGGGAACACATGTACACCCATAGTGGATTCATGTCAGTGTATGGCAAAACCAGTACAATATTGTAAAGTTTAAAAAAGTAAAAAGGGGTAAGTTATCATTATTGTTTGTTTATCTGACAAGCATTAGTGGGATCCTGTTTTATGTTAGGGCTTGGCTAAACTTGCTGAAGAAAGCAAAGATGTATAAAGACATAGGAGTCATTCCATCAGTACAGTGTTAATTGCAAAATTCACTGTGTGGAGGATAAATATCTTGAGTCATCTATAATTTGTTATCTACTTCATTCTCTTCATTTGCAAAGGCAATTAATGATTCTGTTAGTAAATGTGTAAACAGTGGCTATTAAAGCATAAATACATCCATTTCACTACCTCTTTCCTTTTGCTAATAAATTTTCTCTATTAATAAACTTCTATGCACAAATGTAGTTTATAGATGAATTGCACTTAGACATGAAAAACATGCCCTGCGTGTGCAGTGCTAAAAATGATATAGGTATCCAGAAGTGAGACACTAGAAACATTAATCACAATCCTCTAGATCTAACTGCCAGTGGTCTTCATGGTGGTGTTTATTAAAGAATTAAAAGCACATTTATTTTCAGGATTTTGTTACAAAAATGATAGCTTTACCATACCCTTAGAAATTATATCTGCAATTATATTACTTAATATTTTGTTCCAGTACATTTTCTCTATGAGATGTTTCTGCTCATTCAGATACTGACTATAAAAGCAAAGTGTGGAGTTTAAGTTATGATAAAAAAAATTTAAAACCTTATTGGCAAACAGGGAGTAGTGGCAGTTTTGTATTTTCATTGCCTTCTCTAAATAACTACCCGATCTTCTACTTCACTCTGGTAATGTAGGTAATGAATATAAATCCATTATATATTTGTAAAGCACTTGGGTTTTTATTTGCAGTAGTAAGACAGGTGAGGTACCCTGGCCAAAGCAACTAAAATTGGAGGATAATTTTACTTTATTGAGGTGTAACGTGCATGCATTACAGCATGTAAAATGCACTAATCCTGGGCATACGGTTAGATGAGTTTTTAATCCCTGTATAATCACCACCCAGATCAAAATATGGAACATTTCCAGAGCACCACAAAGTTCCTTCATGGCCCTCTCTAGTCAATAACCAGCCCCACAACCCCCAAAGGGTTTTCCTGGTGGCTCAGATGGTAAAGAATCTGCCTACAATGCAGAAGACCCAGGTTCGATCCCTGGGTCAGGAAAAGCCCCTGGAGAAGGAAATTGCAACCCACTCCAGTATTCTTGCCTGGATAATTCAGTGGACAGATAAACCTGGCGGCTGCAAGAAGTTGTAGAGTTGGACATGACTGAGTGACTAAGACCAATCCCCCTAATCCTACTAACTACTGATGTGGCTTCTCTTAACACTGATTCCTTTTGCCTGTCATATAAGTAGAGTTATGCAGTACATACTCTTTGTGTTCAGTGTTTGTTTTCCCTACTGAACAAAATGTAAAATTACTCTTTGTTGCTGTGTGTAATTGACTGTTGTGCATAGTTAATTCCTTTTCACTGTTAATAGTGTGTTTATATTGTATGTATACAACAGTGTATTTATCCATTCCTTTGGTGAAAGTACTTGGGTTGTTTCCAGTTTTTGAAGTAGTAGATCAAATACTCTAATAAAACCTTTAAAAAGGTATCAGTAAACTGAAACAAAATAAAGAATATTCAAAAGACCAAAATCTAAATAAAAGCAGAGACTGAAAAGTTGAGTTTCAGCTTGAGAGTCTTTTACTAAACTTGGTGAACCTGAGGTTCAGGTGTCACAGCCTCTCAGATTAACAGGACAGAATAAGCCCCGTCTGCTGCGATTTGTGGGGTCGCAAAGAGTGGGACACGACTGAGCGACTGAAGTGAACTGAACTGAACTGAAGTAATTAGAACAAAACAAAGTCTAAAAGAAACCTTCTTTATTAAGCTAGAGCCCTCCTATAGGGGTCAAGGTGAAGTCAGACTAACTCTGCAGGGGGCTGCAAAGAAAACTGCCCATTTTAAAATGAACTGCAAAGTATTGGAGAGAAAGAAATTCACTCTGACGTTTTATTTACCCAAGTTAGACCCGTGTGAATTTGAAGCCCAGTTTTTACCTCCTACTTGATCCTAAAATCCTCAAATCTAATAAAATTTTCCTAGGCTATTGGTGCTATCCAGGTACTTGTATGAAACAAATTCGAATTTTCTGAGATGATTCACTTTCAACTAAGGCTTCAAAAGCTCTCATAACGTTGAGGAAGGATCATGAAACAGAAAGGATCGCACTAGAACAAGAACCAGCAGAAATAGACTGATAAAGAAACCTGTACTGCAATTACAAAATATAGATTATAAAAAAATGATAAATGTGCTGAATGAAGTAATAAACTGAAAATATGAGTCAGTATAAGAAACCTCAGAAAGTTTAATTTTTGAGAAAAAAACAGAACCTAGTAGAATTTATGATAGTAGAAAATAATTAAAAAGAGAACCAAAGATTTGAATTGAAATATATAAATTACATTTCATCAGAGTTCCAAAAGGAGAGGAGGTAAAGAATGATGAAAAGACAATATTAGAGGAGATTATAGCAAATAATTTTTCAGAATAAACAAAAGACAATTTATTGATTCCATAATGCCAAAAAAAGAAAAATATTTAATAGAGTCCGCATCTGTTTATACACCATATTGAAAATTGCAGAATGCAAAGACAAAGAGAAGCACCTAATTCAGTTAGAGAGAAAAGACATATTTTCAATGAATGGCAATTGAACTGGCAGTTGATATCTTGGAAGCAAAAGAGGAACCTAGAAGAAGTGTAATAATTTCTTCAGAATGAATATTTAGAGAGTAGTTAGAATAGTATGTTCATCAAAAATGTCTTTTTTATTTAGATATACTTGACTTGTAATATTAAATAAGTTTCATATAATGCTTTGATATTTGTATATATTGTGGAATAGTCACCATAACAAATCTAGTTTGCATCTATCAACATATATTGTTGCAGTTCTTTTCTTATGATGCAGTCTTTTAAAATCTACTCTCTTAAAATCTTTCAATAATGTAGGACTATTACTAATAGTAATCCCCATGCTTTCTTTACATTAACATGGATTACATTTTATACTTGGGAGTTTTTACTTTTAAATCCTATTCACCCAGCCCTAGTCTCTACCCTCCAACTTCTAGTAACCACCTATGTATTCCCTGTATCCACGAGCTGCTTTGCCTTTGTCTCTGCTCACTATGCTTGTTTTGTTTTTGTTTTATAGTCCATATATAAATGAGATGATCCCAGATTTTACTTTCATAGCATAATGATCTGAAGGTCCATCCATGTCATTGCAAATGGCATAACTTCCTTCTTTCTTAGGACTGAATAATATTCCATTGTAGGTATATGTATATATGAATATACATGTGTGTGTGTGTATATATACCTGCATTATATATATACACACACACACACATGTGTGTGTATATACATATACATATGTATATATACACATATACATGTGTTTATGTGTTCAGGTATACATGTATACCTATGTGTAGGTATAGGTATATGTATTTAGGTATTCACCATTTCTTTAATCATATGTATATGGATATGTATACATGTTTAGGTATACACCATATCTTCTTTATTCATCCATCAGTGAACACTTAGGTTGTTTCCATGTCTTGGCTATGAACATGGGCATTCAAATGTCTTCAGCATAGTGTTTTCACATCCTTCAGATATGTTGCCAGAAGGAGAATTGCTGGTCAAATGTTAGTTCTGTTTTAAGTTTTAAGAAGCCTTCATATTGTTTTCCATAGTGGTTGCATCAACTGACAATCCCATCAACAGTGACCAAGGGTTTTATTTTCTCTACATCCTCATTGACACTGTTACATTTCAGTATACTGCTGCTGCTAAGTCACTTCAGTCGTGTCCGACTCTGTGTGACCCAGTAGACGGCAGCCCACCAGGCTCCCCCATCCCTGGGATTCTCCAGGCAAGAATACTGGAGTGGGTTGCCATTTCCTTCTCCAATGCATGAAAGAGAAAAGTGAAAGTGAAGTCGCTCAGTCTGTCCGACTGTTAGCTACCCCATGGACTGCAGCCCACCAGGCTGCTCCGTCCATGGGATTTTCCAGGCAAGAGTACTGGGGTGGGGTGCCATTGCCTTCCCCGTTCAGTATACTAGCAACAAACTATTAGAGAAATTAAGAAAATGGTCCAGTTCAGTTACATCAAGAATACCTAGGAAGAATATAGCAATGGAGGTAAAAAGACCTGTACTTGGACAAATAGAAGACAGAATGAAAGAAGTTGAAGACAAAATAAATGGAAAAATATGCCCTGCTCATATAATGAAATAATTAATGTTAAAATAGCCATACTCCTCAAGGCAATCTACAGATGAAATGTAATTCCTATTAAAATACTAGTGACATTTTTTTCCCAGAACTAGAACAAATAATTATGAAATCTGTATGGAAACATGAAAAATCCTGAATAGCCAGAGCAATTTTGAGAAAAAGCACAGCTGAAGGCATCTAGCTCCCTGGTTTGGAATTATACTCAAAGCCACAGCAATCAGAACAGTATGGTGCTAGCGCAAAACAGAGAGATAAATCAATACAACAGAATAGAGATCCCAGAAATAAACCAACAGTGATCTGGTTCGTCAGTCTACAACAAAGGAGGTAAGAAATACATACACTGGGGAAAAAAGAAAACAGGTTCAATAGATGGCGTTGGGAAAACAGAACAGCTATATGCAAAAAAGTCAAACTGGACTACTTTCTCATCATATACAAAAATAAACTGAAAATAGATTAAAGATTTAAGTGTAAGACCTGAAACTGTTGAGTTGGTAAAAGTTGACATAGGCAGCTCTCTCTTCGACATTAGTATTTGGGGGAAGGGAGCGGTAGTCTCATCTGGCAAGGAAAATAGAAGCAACAATAAATTTTTGTGACTACATCAGACTAAAAAGCTTTTTCACAGTGAGGAACACTATCAACACAATTAAAGATGGTCTGTTGAATGCAAGAAAATATCTTATAAGGCGTTAATGTCCCACATATTAATATAGAAATAATTGGTAAGACTCAATGGCAAAAGTAATTTTTAATCCAATTTAAAAATGGGTAGAAGATCTGAAAAGACATTTTTCCTCCAAGAATGAATACAAATGCCCAACAAATACCTGAGAAATGCTCAGTATCTGTAGTCATTAGAGAAAAGCAAATCAAAACCACAGTGAGGTATCACTTCACACCTGTCAGGATGACTGTTGTAAAAAAGAAAAAGAAAAATATGTCATTGTTGGTGAGGATGTGGAACAAAGGGAAACCTTGTACTGTTGGTGGAAATGTAAACTGGTACAGCCACTGATGCTGCTGCTAAGTTGCGTCAGTGGTGTCCGAGTCTGTGCGACCCCATCGATGGCAGCCCAGCAGGCTGCCCCGTCCCTGGGAATTTCCAGGCAAGTGGGTCGCCAGTGTCTTCTCCAAGAAAATGGTATGGAGACTGACTCCTCAAAAAATTATAAATAGGACTACCATATGATCCAGGAAGCCCACTTTGGGGAATTTTTCCAAAGAATACGAAACACTAATTCAAAAAAGATACATCTTCATTGCAGCATTATTTACGATAGCTAAGATATAAAAGTTTGTGACGATGTGGATAGACCTAGAGGCTATTATGCTAAGTGAAATGAGTCAGACAAACGCAAGTACCATATGATCTCACTTATGTGTGAAAACTGAAAAGCACAACAAGTGAAACAGACAGACTCACAAACAGGTGCTTGTTAGAGAGGAAGGGAGTAGAGAGATGAGAATAGACAGGGGAAATTAAGAAGTACAGAGTTATATTTATAAAATAAATGAGTCATGGAGACGTAAAACACAGTGTAAGGAATATAGTCAAAACTATTGTAATAACTGTGTGGTGACAGATTTTACCTAGACACACAGTAGTGATTATTTTGTAATAAAATTGGGTCACTGTCTTGTACACCTGAAACTAACATTTTAAGTCAACTATACTTCAATTAAAGAAAAATATCTTTTTAAACATAGATGAAATCTGCATCTTTTGAAATGGATAAAAAAATGAGCTTGCTACCTGTGAATCGATATTCAGGAGAATTCACAAAAATCTGCTGTACTATACAAATTGTAATGAATGATGTCAATAGCAAACAAATTAAACAAAACATTGATTGTATACAACAAAATTTTATATAGTTAAAATAATAGCAAAATGAAGCAGTAGTGTGTAAATTTAGAGAGAAAAAAATTGTTTAAATGTTCTAAGGACTTAGTGTTTGGGGGAAGGGGTAAAGATAATCATGACCCTAATGTTTAATGAACTAGTGTAGATGTTAAAATCCAGAGTAACAGAATGAAAACTCTTAACTTGCAAACAAGTAGAAGGAAAAGTGAATCCAGGAAAGAAAATACAATATAAAAGAAGGCAAATAAAACAAGAATAGAAAATAAAATGTAAGGCAAAGTAGAAAAAGGTAAGACAAGATCATAGGAAAAAATCCCCAAATGTCAGCAATTTATAAATGGATTAAATGCTTTAGTTTAAAAACACAGATTGTCCAAGTGAATGAATAAAAAAATTTATGGTTGTATGGTGTTTATGCAAGCGAACGTGTCAGTCACTCAGTTGTGCCCAGCTCTTTGTGACTGCCATGACTGTAGCCCACCAGGCTCCTCTATCCATTGGGGATTCTCCAGGCAAGAATACTGGAGTGGGTTGTCATGCCCTTCTCCAGGGGTTCTTCCCAACCCAGGTATTAAACCCAGGTCTCCTGCTTTGCAGGCAGGTTCTTTACCGTCTGAGCCACAGGGTAGTCCAAGAATACTGGAGTGGGTAGCCTATCCCTTCTCCAGGGGATCTTCTTGATCCAGGAATCAAAGCAGGGTCTCCTGCATTGCAGGTAGATTCTTTACCAGCTGAGCTACCAGGGAAGTATATGTTTATAGGGGATTCCAAGTGGCTCACGATAAAGAATCTGCCTGCAATGCAGAAGACGCCAGGGTTGCGGCTTCAATCCCTAGGTCAGGAAGATCCCCTGGAGGAGAAAATGGCAACCCACTGCAGTTTTCTTGCCAGGAAAATCCCCTGGACAGAGGAGCCTGGCAGGCTGCAGTCCGTGGGGTTGTAGATTAGGACGTGACTGGGCACACGCACAGTGCTATAAGATGCAGATCTAAAATAATTAGAAACAAAAGTTAGTAACTAAGAAAAGGAGAAAGATTTATTGAGAAAGCATAAAACTTAAAAACCCAAAACCCTGTATTACTATAAAACAAATTGAACATAAAAAATACCTGAAATTAAGACGGTAACTACTATACGGAAGAAAACAGGTAGTTACATAGGATGACATAATTCCAAATCCACCTGCAAATATATTAAAGCCAAAATTAATGGAATATAAAAAGAAAACCCAGAAATAGATCCACACAAGTAAAACCAACTGATTTTTCAAGGAGATGCAAAAGCAATTCAGTGGAGGAATGGTCTTTTTAACAGCTGGTAAAGGAGCAGTTGTATATCTATAGGCAAACAAACAAAAACCCTCAATCTAAAACCCACACATTATTGCAAAATTAATTCAGAATGGATTACAGATCTTTATGTCAAACTAAACTATAATGTTACTAGAGGAAAACATGGGAAAAAATCTTTGATATCTATAGTGCAGTGAGGAATTCTTAGAGATAGAAACAAAAACATATTCCATAAAAGAAAAAAAAGTTTAAAAATTGTATTTCATCAAAAATTTAAAAATCTGACCTTCCAAAGACCATATTAAGAGGATGAGAAGATAAGGTGCAGACTGAGAGAAACTATATGCAGTCCATATATCTGACAAAGAACTCATGTCTAGAACATATAAAGAATTCTTTAAGACTCAGCAGTAAAAATCAAACAATCTAATTAGAACATCAACAGATAACATGAAGAGATATTTCACCAAAGAGGATATACAAATGGCAAATGAGTACATGAAACAAATGTCAAATGTCACTATATGTTAAAGACCATGATGAGATTTAATTTGCACAGCTAAAATTAAAAATATTGACAATGTAAAATTATGAGAACGATGCTAAGTAATTGGATCTCTCATCCATTTTCTCATGGGATGCAAAATGGAACTATACTCTGGAAAATATTTTGACAGTTTCTTTGAAAACTACGTGGAAACTAAACGATTATATAATCCAGTAATCACAATTCTGGGCATTTATCAGGAAAAAAAAGAAATGTATATTCATACAAAAAGATTCACACAAATACTCATAACAGCTCTATTTGGAATAGTCAAAAACTGACAGCATGCTCCTCAATACTTGCATGGTTAAACAAAACGCAGTAAATCCTCACCAAAAGATATTACTCAGCAGAAAAATAACAAAGTGTTAATTCGTTCAGTTTGGTTAGACCTCAAAGACATTAAGCTAAAGTTAAAAAGCTAATCTCTTAATGTTGCATACTTTAAGATTCCAGCTGTACAGCATTCTCAAAACAGAAAAAATTGTTTAAATTAGAAAACAGTTTACTGGTTGCCAGGGGTTAGGGTTGGCTGTGTCTATAAATGAATAGCAGGGGAAAGATCTTAGTAGTAATAAAAGTTTTTTCTTTTTTCCAGATTTACTGAAATGATATGTAAGCAGTTAATAAGTTTAGTATGTACAGTGTGGTAATCTGATTTACATATATCATGAAATGATTGGGATAATAAATTTAGTTATTGACCAACATCTCATATAGATACAAATATAGAGATGTATTTTCCTTGTGATAAGAATTCTTACAATTTACTCTTAAAATTTTTCATATGTATCTTACACCAATGTGACTGTAGTCATCATGTACATTATGTCCTTAGTATATATTTCTCTTATAAGTTTGTGCCTTTTGACCACCCCTTCTAATTCCCGTTTCCCCCAACCCTGCCTTTGGAAACCACTGAATCTGATCTCTTTTTCTATGATTCTGTTTTGTTTTTGTTTTAGATTTCACAAACAAGTGAGAGCTTACAGAATTTGTCTTTCTCTGTCCAACTTACTTCACTTAAAGTTCCCTTAAAATCCATACATACTATCTCAAGGCTGGTATAAGACTCTGCCTGCAATGTGAGAGAGCCGGGTTTGATCCCTGGGTTGGGAAGATCCCTGGAGAAGGGAAAGGTTACCGACTCCAGTATTCTGGCCTGGAGAATTCCATGTGTAGTCCGTGGGGTCGCAAAGAGTCAGACACGACTGAGCAACTTTGACTATCACAAGTGGCAAACTTTCATCTTTATATGAGTGAGTTTTCCATTGTGTGTGTCTGTTCATCCATTGATGGACACTTCGGTTGTTTCCATGTCTTGGCTATTCTAAATAATAAGATTGTGAACATGAGTGTTTGGTTATCTTTTCAACATAGTATTTTTGTTTCTTTCAGGTAGGTTACCAGAAATGGAACTACTGGATCTACTTTTAATTTTTCAAGGACCCTTCATACTGCTTTCCTTGGTAGCTGTGCCAATCTCCAGGCCTACCAAGAATGCTCAAGAGTTACCTTTCCTCCACATCCTCAAGGTTGGTTACTTCTTGTCTTTTTGATAATGGCCAGTCTAATGCGCATGAGGTGGTATTCTGTTATGGTCTTGATTTGCATTTCCCTGATGAATACTGATGTTGAGCATCTTCTTATTTACCTGTTGCCCCTTTGTATATCTTCTTTCAGAGACTGTTTATTCCTCTGCCCATTTTTAAATTGGATATTTTGTTTCTTTGCTGTTGAGTTGTATGAGTTGTTTATGTATTTTGGATATTAGTCCCTTATCATATATGTGATTTGCAAATATTTTCTCCCATTCCATAGGCTGCTTTCTCATTTTGTTGATAATTTTTTTTTTTTTGCTGTGCAGAAGCTTTTTAGTTTAATATAATACAGCTAATTTATTTTATATTTCATTGCTTATATTTTACTGTTATATCCAAAAAATCATTACCAAGACCCATGTTAAGGATTTCATTTTTCCTTAGCTTTTTTCTAGGAGTTTCATAGTTTCTGGTGTTACACTTAAGTTTTTAATCAATTTCAAGTTAATTTTTATGAGTGGCATAATATGGGGGCCTAGTTTTGTCCTTTAAGATGTAAATATCCAGTTCTCCCAGTACATTTCTTGAAGACACTTTTTCTCATCCAGTGTTCTTGGCCCCCGTGTCTAATGTTAGTTGACCACATATGCTTGGGCTTATTTCTGGCTAATGATCCGTTCCCCAGGTCTGTGTGTCTGTTTTTATGCCAGTGCCACGTTGTTTTGATTATTATTGCTGGATAGTAATACAGGTTGAAATCAGAAATTGTGATGAGTCTGGTTTTATTGTTTCTCAAGACTGTTTTGGTTGTTTGGGGTCTTTTGTGGTTTCGTATAAACTTAGGATGGTTTGTTCTATTGCTATAAAAAAAGTGTTATTGGTATCTTGATAAGGATTGCATTGAATCTATAGGTGTCTTAATTAGTGACATTTAAAAAATATTATTTCTAGCAATCCACTAACATGAGATTTTTGCATTTATTTGTATATCCTTTGATTTCTTTCATCAGTGTCTTATTTTCAAAGTAGAGATTGTCCAATGCTTGATGAAATTTTCCCTATGTGTTTTGTTGTTTTTGATCTATTGTAAGTGGGATAGTTCTCCATATTTCTTTTTCAGACAATTCGTTGTTCTCTTGAAGAGATGCTACTGATTTTTATATGTCAGTTTTGTGTCCTGCAACTTTACTGAATTCATTGGTAATATCTATCAGGTTTTTTGGAGTTTTTACCTATCTTCTGTATATAAAATCCTGTCAGTTACAAATTAAGACAGTTTTACTTTCCAATTTGGATGCCTTTGTTTCTTTTTTCTCACCTGATTGT
The DNA here is from genome assembly GCA_006410675.1 of Oreotragus oreotragus. Taxonomy (NCBI): domain Eukaryota; kingdom Metazoa; phylum Chordata; class Mammalia; order Artiodactyla; family Bovidae; genus Oreotragus; species Oreotragus oreotragus. Next base: position 540,843 of record SJYX01023740.1, read on the forward strand.
TGTAGCAAAACTCCCAGTACTGTGGAAAATAGGAGTGGGAGTGGGTGCACTTCTTTTGTTTCTGATCTTAAAGCTTTTCAGCTTTTCACCTATGAGTATAATGTTAGCTGTGGCCTTGTCATATGTGACCTTCATTATGTTGAGTTCTGCTCCTTCTATATCTAATTTGTTAAGAGATATTTTTTTATCATAAAGAAGTTTGGAATTTTGTCAAATGCTTTTTCTGAATATATGGAGATGATCATAAGATTTTTTTCCTTAATTATAATAATGTGATATATTACAGTGGTCCCCAACCTTTTTGGCACCAGATACGAATTTCATGGAAGACACTTTTTCCATGAACTGGGGTGGGAGGGTTCAAGATAATTCAAGCACATAGCATTTAATGTGCACTTTATTTCTAATATAATGTCATCTCTGATCTGACAGGAGACAGGAGATACTGGTCCACAGCCCAGAGGTTGGGGACCCGTGAATATCATGTTTATTGATTTGCATTTGTTAAACCATTCTTGCGTTCTGGAGATCATGGTGAATGATCCTTTTATTGTGCTGCTAAAGTGAGTTTGCAGTATTTTATTGATTTATGCATCTATATTCATTAGGAATGTTGGCCTAACATCTTTGGGATCATGGCCTTTCCTGGCTTTGGTATCATGGTAATGTTAGCCTATATAGTGAATTTCAGAGTGCTCCAACCTCTTCCCTTGTGGCTCAGCTGGTAAAGAATCTGCCCATAATACAGGAGACCTGGGTTCTGTCCCTGAGTTGGGAAGATCCCCTGGAGAAAGGAAAGGCTACCAACTCCAGTGTTCTGGCCTGGAGAATTCCATGGACTCTATAGTCCATGGGTCGCAAAGAGTCAAACAACTGAGCAAGCTTCATCATCATCATCCCACTTCTTCAATTTTTTGGAAGTTTGAAAGGACTGGCGTTAATGTTCTTTTTAAGAAATTAATTTTATCAGAGTATAATTGCTTTGCTATGTTGCATTAGTTTCTGCTGTGCAGAGAAGTGAATCAGCTATATGTACACATGTATCTCCTCCCTCTTGGACCTCTTTCCCATCCCTCTGGGTCATCACAGAGCACTGAACTGAGCTCTCTCTGCTTTACCGCAGAGTCCCACTACCTATCCCACATACACATGGTAGTACGTATATGTCAGTCCTTATCTCCAGATTTGTCTCACCCTCCTCTCCCCTGCTTTTATCCACATGTCCATTATCTGCATTTGCATCTCTGTTTCTGCCCTGCAAATAAGTTCATCTGTACCATTTCTCTAGATTCCAGATGTGTGAGTTAATATATGATCATTGTTTTTCACTGACTTACTTCAGTCTGTATGACAGACTCTAGGTCCATCCAATCTCCACAATTGACTCAGTTCCCTTCCTTTTTTATGGCTGAGTAATATTCCGTTGCATACATGTATCACATCTTCTTTATCCATTCCTCTGTTGATGGACATCTAGGTTGCTTCTATGTCCTGGCTATTGTAAACAGTGCTGCAGTGAACACTGGTGTATGTGTATCTTTTTCTGTTATGGTTTTCCCAGGGTATATGCCCCATAGTGAGATTTCTGGGTCATATGGTAACTCTATTTTTATTTTTTAAGGGGCCTCCATACTGTTCTTCATAGTGGCTGTATCAATTTACATCCCCACCAGCAGTGTAAGAAGGTTCCCTTTTCTCCACACCCTCACCAGCATTTATTTGAAGATTTTTTGATGATGACCATTCTGACCAATGTACTTTGTTGTTTTGATTTGCATTTTTCTGATAAGTAGGGGTGTTTAGCATATTTTCTTGTGCATGTTGGCCATCTATATGTCTTGCTTGGAGAAATATCTATTTAGGTGTTTCACCCATTTTTTGATTGGGTTTTTTGTTGTTTTGATACTGAGTTGCATGAGTTGTTTGTATATTTTGGAGATCAATCCCTCATCAGTTGCTTTGTTTGCAAATAGTTTCTTTTCTGTGGGTTGTATTTTCATCTTGTTTATGGTTTCCTTTGCTGTGCCAAAGCTTTTAAGTTTAATTAGGTCTCATCTGTCTATTTTTTTCATTTCTCTAGGAGGTGAATAAAAAAAGTTGTTGCTATGTTCATGTCAAAGAAAGTTTTTCCTGTTTTCCTGTCAGTTTTAGAGTGTCCGGTCTGACATTTAGGTCTTTAATCCATTTTGAGTTTATTTTTGTGTAAGGTGTCAGGAATTGTTCTCTCTTTGTGTGCTGAGTTAGTCAGTCTTGTCGACTCTTTGCAGCGCCGTGGACTGTAGCCCACTAGGCTCCTCTGTCCATGGAATTTTACAGGCAAGAATACTAGAATGGATTACCATTGTCTTTTCCAGAGGATCTTTCCGACCCAGAGATTGAACCCACATCTTTTCCATTTCCTGCATTGGCAGGCAGATTTTTTTACCACTAGAACCACCTGGGAAGCTCGGGAAGTCTTCTAATTTTGTTCTTTTACATGAAGCTGTCCAGTTTTCCCAGAACTGCTTATTGAAGCATTGGCATTTCTCTTTGTATATTCTTGCCTCCTTTGTCAAAGATTAGGTGACCATAAATGCATGTGTTTATCTCTGGTCGTTCTATCCTGTACCAAAAACAAATCTATGTTTGTTTTTCTTCCAGTATCATACTGTCTTGATGACTGCAACTTTGTAGTATAGTCTGAAGTCAGGGCACCTGACTTCTCCGGCTCTGTTTTTCTGTCTCAAAATTGCTTTGGCTAATCAGGATCTCTTGTGTTTTTAAACAGATTGTAAAATTTTTGTTCTAATTCTATGAAAAATGCCATTGGTAGTTCAGTAGGAATTTCATTGAATCTGTAGATAGCTTTAAATATTAAGTAAAATTCATCACTAAAATCATCTGGTTTGGGGCTTTTCTGTCTTGAGAGGTATCTGATTATTGATTCTGTCTTCTTACTAGTAATTGGTCTGTTTTGGTTTTATATTTCTTCCTGTTTCAGTCTTGATAGGTTGTATATTTCTAAGAATTTTTTTTTCCCATTTCTTCTATTATCCAGTTTGTTGGCACATAGATGTTCTTGGTATCTTATTACCCTTTGCATTTCTGTGATATTAGTTGTAATTTCTCTTTTTTTATTTATGATTTTGTTGATTCAAGTCCTCTCCTTGGTTAGTCAGGCTAACAGCTTGTTAGTTTTTTCTTTGTTATACTAACTTTGTTCTCAGTTTGTTCTTTTTCTAGTTTAAGGCATAGAGAGAGGTTGTGCTAAGATAGTGTTGTAACTTGATTGCAGTGGAATCAATGTTACAGGAATCTATACCTGTGGTTATACACCATAGTTCTTTATGCACATCCTGCATTGCAGTCAGTTTTCTTGTTCTGATAGTATTCTATAGTTATGAAAATGTAACCATCAAGGACACTGGGTCAGGTATAGGTGGGATCTCTCTATACTATTTTTGAAACTTCCTGTGAACCTGTAATTATTTTAAAATAAAAAGTTAAAATATTAACTAGGCAAATCCACCATTATAGCGGAAAACTTTTTCTCATTTCTATTAATAACTGATAGAACAAGAAAGCCAAAAAGAAGAAAAATAAACAGAAAAAAGAAAAAAAGATACATAAGATTTGATCAGCTCAGTTAAAACCCTGTTTTATGGAAATATAAATGGTGGACACTGAACTAAAGTAACAGTGTATATATATTCTTTTAAAACACACTTAAATCATTAACACACACACACATATAAATGGCAATATAAACAAAATATCAACCAATAAAAATGAAACTTGGGAAAATATGTAGTTTGGAAATGAAGACTCAGTCTTTAGGTAATTAATGAGCTAAATAAGAAATCACAATGGAAATTAGGAAAAATTTCACTGCATGGTAACAGCATAGAAAAATCATGTCATGTGAGAGTCTGTGCTTAGACATAAATCTTCAGCTTTACATACTGTAGAAAATAAGTCCTAAATATAAATATATTCAATATCCATTCAACTGTTACCAAATAAGATATTGTATAAAACTAATAAAAGTAAAAATAAAAAGTAACAGAATTTAGAGCATGGAAAGTGGAGTCGCTCAGTCGTGTCCGACCCTTTGTGACTCCGTGGACTGTAGCCTACCAGGCTTCTCCATCTATGGGATTTTCGAGGCAAGAGTACTGGAGTGGACTGCGATTTCCTTCTCCAGGGGATCTTCCCGACCCAGGAATCAAACCCAGGTCTCCCGCATTGTAGACGGACGCTTTACTGTCTGAGCCCCAGGGAAGTCAGAGCATGGACGTGGTGTACAAAGGGATAAAATGCTCCACAAAGCCAAAATCTGGTTCTTTACAAAGACAATTGAAATTAGCAAAATTGAAAAAGAGAGTAGGGAGATGTATTTAAATGATATGAGTACTGAAAGAAAAGCACAACTATAGATCATGCAGACATTAAAAATAATTAAAAATTATTTGAACCATGTATGCCAACCAGTTTGAAACTTGAATAAAATAATAGACAAATATAAGTAAGAGAAATTGCCTGAATAAATGGGAAAATTTTAATGACCGATTACTAAGTTCAAGGATGGATATGTGGTTATAACTATATTCTACAGCCTTTTTTACTAACTTGAGCAGAATAATAGCAGTTAGGATATGATGGCTTGTAATTTTGGAAATTTGCCAATTGTCAAATCAGTCACCAGAACAATGGAATAATGCAGTCACACAAATAAGCCTCGAATCGGTCCTTGAAGGAGTTACAGCTACTTTCAGCATTATCAGTAGGAAAGTCATTTCTCAAACATTCCAAGAAGGGTGAGGAGGTTTGTTGTAGTCATCCAAAGACTTATAGATCACCTCCACTCACGTTCATATTCTTGTGTTAAATCTATAAGGTACAACTGGCAGTTAACAAGAGATGTATGTGAGAGTTCCCCAAAAGTGAATCAAAAACACTCAAAGTTTCCCATACATGTCAGTGTAGAAGTGGTTGTCAGTTAGATGTTTGATTACAGTGCGATGGAAAATGTGGTTATTTAGTTGCTAAATTGTGTCTGACTCTTTGCAACCCCGTGGACTGTAGCTACTAGGCTTTCTATCCATGGGCTTTCCCAGGCAAGATACTAGAGTGGGGTGCCATTTCTTCCTCAAGGTGATCTTCCCGACCCAAGGATCAAAGCCATGTCTCCTGCTTGGCAGGTAGATTCTTTACCATTAAGCCACTTGTGAAGCCCTGCAATGAAAAATAGTGTGATTTTAAACTTTTAATATTAGGCTGTAAAGAATTTTCAAGAAACAGTCTATAGTATAGTGAAATAAATGGGGCTTAATGGAATACTAAACTCTGGTGTTCTATTCTTCACATAAAATCAATTTATTTAAAGATCGGTTTGCTGCTTCAAAAATATCTATAACTGGAAAAAGGAAGGAAAATGCAGAAATACTTAAGGAAATCTGAGACACCATCCATTTTAGAGACCCAGGTCTTTGGGTTAACAATCCACAGTGTTGTAACATTTTAATTCCTTAGTTATTTGTTTCTAGTCCTCATCAAATCTTTTACTTTTTTCAAGTCTCTTGAAGCTCTTTTCCATAGTTGAACAGAAGCCACTGCACCATAAGCAGTCGAATGAATAAGAAACAAAGACCATTAACAAAAGTCAGTTCATGCCTAGGAGATTCATGGAGCACAGAAGAGATGCTCATGTCTTGGCTGTTCATTTTTCTGGGTACCACACTGATTTTCATGGCAGTATCTTTAATTTATAATTTATTTATTGTTGGTCTTGAAACGCTAAGGAACTTGGAATTCCAGCAACTCGGCTCTATTTCAGGTAAAACAAAGGTGTGGCAAGGCATTTCCCAAGTGAGTTTCCCAACTATTATTTTTCCTCATAATCTGAGCTCCTTGAACCATACAACAGCATGGCTGTTCAGTTTCCTTAATTTTTATGCATAGAGAAATATTTTTGCATGTTGTCAAAAAAAAAACCCTGAACTAGGAAATACTGAATATATTCCTTTAACAAATAAATGTTGGATATCTATCGTGTACAGTGCATTTTGCTAGATGCATGGCTATATTTTTCCAACAAGTAGAATAATGTAGGTGGCAACACCCAGTGAATATTAAAAGGGAAAATTTCCAAATTATTTCATTCTCTTGAGCAAGTTTACATTCATTTACTCATTTATGTATTCATGTGTGACAAACATGTACAGAACCTTTTCTTTAAAGCAGGATCCCACAGAAGGACTTAATCTTTCTTTATCTTAATTTCCTTAACTATAAAACGGTGATGATATTTCACTGGGTGGTTGCCAAGATTAAATGAGTTAAAGTGTCTGAAGCGTTGAGAACAGAATCTGGCACATGGAAACATGGAAATTCTATGTATATATTGACCATTGTTTTAACCTACCACCTCTAAGAAGGGTTTCCTGAGTCAGCCTACTATGCGGCCCCATTCAGATGCTGATATTTCATTTGTGAACTGTAAAACCAGGACAGTGAGGGTGAGATTGAAAAAAGAACCTCAGTAAGCAAAGAAAATGATGTGAAATGGTGTATGTCCATGCAAGGGACCACTTCACTACAGGCCGCTAAGAGATCAGCAGGATAGTCAAATATGTTGGCTTGCCCCATGCAGTTTCTTCAGGACATCATCCATGGTAGAGAGAAAGGAAGGGAAATTAATCTGTGTGGTTCCTTCCACCTCTTCCATTCCTCACATACTTGCAAAGTGTCCTCCTCTGAGGTCTCTCAGGAAACTAGATCCCAAACCCAGTATTTTGTATTTCGTGCCAGTCTTTTTCTCTTACATTCTGGTTGTTATTATTCAAGCCATACAATGGGAAGCAAAAGCAATATCAAGGTTGCCTTTGACTCAAACCTCTTTTTCAAAGCTCTCAGCATAGTGTAGTGGACAGAAGCAGCCTTTATAATTAGAGGGGTAGTTTTTGGTGTTGGATCTTCTACTTGCTAGATGTGCAAGTTATTTAAATGCTCTGTGCCTTAGTTCCTTTCATAAATCTCTAAAATAGAACTATTAATATATACCTTATAGAACTGTTACAAAGGATGAATGAGCAGTAAAGTAGTGAGAGCTATGATTGTCACATAAACGTTTCAATAAATGTTTACTACGACCATAATTACCACTGCATACAAATGAGGCGATCAGGAATACCCAATCACATCATTAACTGTGAATCATACTAGAAGGAATATGCCACAGCCGTCAGCTACATAGGAAAAGTAGAATTGAGCAATAACCATGATAAATTAGATCAACATAGAAAGCTGAATAAATAATTCAGAACCTTAACTATATATTTCTCTCACTTGACTAAATTATTCAGAAAATTCTTTCTCCCTCCCACTTTAATTTGCCTTTACAGGTACCACCATAAAGTCACTTAGCTATACTCTCATTTGATTCTTTGACAGTCATGTTTAAAAGTGTGTCATCAAACTCTAAGTGCATTTATATCAGATGTTGTGAATTCCTATTTTATTCTGCCAAGGCAAAGTTGAATGGGAGCTTTAAGACTTGCAGAAGTATTCACTGCAACATATTTATACACACATCCCAATAAGCAATGATATCACCACAGTGGTATTAATGGATGTCTTCATGTGAGATGATTAAATTTTTAGGTTGTCATCTTCCTGCAGATTGTACATTCCCACCTGCTTACTTGAAACTTCAAATTGGCTATTATTTGACAATAAAATAAGCTTTCTATACAAGACACCCATTTTATTTTTAATGAAACAAAAACTTATTTTATAATGCTACATGTATTATCTTGGGCAGAGAAAAGAAAAGAAAAAAACTTTAATTTCTTTAACATGCTTTAGATTTAACAATTCTTTAGATTCCAGTTAGTTACAACACCTTATTAGCCCAAGCTTAATACATTAACCTGTATTCCAATGATTTTTTTAGAATATATGATGCAACAAAACTGACAAAGCTTAAGCACAGATCTAAACTGTTGCTGCCAGTGTTCCTAGGTTTTAAAATCATCTCCTATGCTTGTTAAAATGCTTGGATTCTTATACATTGCACCTCCACCTTGAGATTTTATTCAGGAGGTCTGGGATGACAAATAGATGTCAGCATTTTTAACAAGGATCTCAGATGCAGGCAATTCATACACCACAGTTTGATCAACTGATCAAAGTATGTATAAGCCTTTCATGGACCAGAATTGGGAGAGAAGTTAACACTGGCTTTCAGTAACTCTTACAAAATATCACAAAACTTCTAGTCACTGAATACTTTGACTACTAGAAATGTAAGAATATTTGGATTTAAGGTTGTAACAAGCTGATGTTTTCCCCAATCTCGTGAAAATCAGTTGTTTTCTCTGAAAGGGACTCATTTCTCAATACTTCTTATATCTTAGCTGATATACTTACTTTTCTAGTCTCCAGGAGATTAAAAAAAAAAAAAAAAGGCCACATCTCTTTGAGTTTCTGAGACTGTTCTTTATACAGCCTTATCTGCTGCTCGGGAAGATGTGTTTGCTGATCTTTTGCATAGATATTCTCAGGCATACAACTATGATTTTTCAAGAGACTTCTAGTAAATTTAGAGTAAGTTTGACATTGAAAATTTTGCTTCTGTGATTCCCACCATTTTCTTACTGTTTAAATTTTCTATGGAATTTTCCCACACTGTTATTTAATGATGCTCCATGGTGACCCCTACAGGTTCAAAGTAGCCCTAGCAGAAACTCCACAATTGGATGATACTACTAATACATGGTAGATGTCTACAGGGCTTCCCAGGTGGTGCTAGTGGTAAAGAACCTGCCTGCAATGCAGGGGAGACATAAGAGACGCAGGTTTGATCCCTGGGTTGGGAAGGTCCCCTGGAAGAAGGCATGGCAACCCCTCCAGTATTCTTGCCTGGAGAATCCCATGGACAGGGGAGCCTGCTGGGCTACAGTCCATAGGGTTGCAAAGAGTCGGACATGACTGAGCGACTTAGCTCGCACATCCAATTATGGTTTCCTCCTCCTCGAGTGGAATGAGAGACAAGAAGAACAGAAGTCAACAAAGAATAGAAATATTCTTGGATTATAAAGATAGAATTGAGGAATCTTCTTCCCCATGTAAACATGTGTCCTTTTAATTGACAGAGAAGAACAGAGAAGAACATAAAAGTTTTGTTTTTTTTTTAGTCTATCCATCCTTCAGAACATAACTTAAATATTTTCCCCAATGGAATTTTCACTTATGCTTAGGCATGATCTTGTGATTTTCATCCTAGTGAAACATTAATGCACTGTGTATGTCTTTTAAGAAGTGAATACTACCCTGAAATATGGATATTAATTTATTAGTAAATTATTTTCTATATTTAGTGAATACTTTGTGCTTATCACACTGAATATAAGGCCACAGAAGCAAATTAGTAAATGACAAGCCACCCACACCCTTACCATGAACCCACGTTCCAGTGGGGAAAAGGACTGTAAATTAATAGCTACAAACACTGAGAAATTGAATGTCAAAGCTAGTTTACAACTAGATTTGGAGTTTGAGTTTTGCAGAACTGATGAAGATGTGACTTCTGTACACAAACCAGGGGAGGGTTGATTGTTTGATGTCTGGGTCTTGGCTCTAAGGTGATGAAACATTTTTAAATGTAGTTTCTGCTATTTTCTTTTGCTTTTTAACTAAGATACAGTGTCAGCATCATCCTCTGATAATTACAGTCTCTCTTGCTTTATTATTTTGTTTTTCTCTTAACACTTAATCTCTTACTTTTTTCTTTATATTTCCTCTCTCTTCTAGAAAAGGGATCAGTGAACTATTTATTGCCCATTAGCTTGTAGCCTGTTTTTCCGTTGAAAATCCTACTGAAATATACCATGCCCACCATTTATACATTGTGTATGGCTGCTTTACATTGTAATGACAGTGGTGACAGAGGCCAAATGACTAACCCACAACTCTTAACATTTTTACCATCTTGCTGTTTAAGAAAAAAGTTTGCTGCTTTCCTGACCCCATGACTTAGCAGTAAAGAATTCTCCTGCAGTGCAGGAGCTGCAGGAGACACAGGTTCAATCCCTGGATCAGGAAGGTCCCCTGGAGGAGGAAATGGCAACCCATTCCAGTATTCTTGCATGGAAAATCCCATAAACAGAGGAGGCTGGCATGCTATAGTCCATGGGGTCGCAAAGAGTCAGACATGACTGAGTGAGCACACACACGTTCAAGAACAAAGACTCTGAGGGCAAAGACTACATCTTGGTCAATTTTTGTAATCTTAGTACCAAGCACGGCCATCGGGGAATCTTTTTAACATTTTTTTTTTAACTGTGATAAAAGTCACATAATAGATAACATACTATTTTAATCATATTTAACAGTTCAGTTCTGTGGCACTAAGTACATTCACATAGTTGTAAAACTCTCAGGATCATCCATCTCTCAGATTTTTCACCTTCCTAAACTGAAACTCTGTTTTGATTATGCAATAACTACCCAGTCACCCGCCCCACCTCCCCCCAGCCCCTGGCATGTACTTTCTGACTCTAAATTTGACTATTCTAAGGCAATGACAGCCCACTCCAGTACTCTTGCCTGGAAAATCCCATGGACGAATATTAGGTACCTGCTCTTCTTTCAATTCTGGTTTTCTTAGGGTATATGCCAAGTAGTGAAATTGTTGGGTCATATGGTAGTTCTATTCCTAGTTTTCTTTTTTTTTTTTTTTAAGGACTCTATACTATTCTCCACAGTGATAGTATCAATTTGCGTTACTGACAACAGTGCAAGGAGTGCAAGTTCTCCACATTCTCTCCAGCACTTATTTTTGGTACATTTTTAAATGATGACCATTCTTACTGGTGTAAGTTGGTGCCTCATTGTAGTTTGATTTGAATCTCTCCAACAATGAGTGCCATTAAGAATCTTTTCATGTGTTTGTTGGCCATGTATACTTCTTTTCTGGAGAAATACCTGAGTAGGTCTTTCACTCATTTTCTTTATTAGGTTGTTTGTCTTTCTGGTATCAAGCTGCATGAGCTGCTTGGATATTTTGGAGACTAATCCTTTGTCAGTTTTGCTTGCAATTATTTTTTCAATTATGAGTGTTATCTTTTAATCTTGCCTATTGTTGCCTTTACTGTGGAAAAGCTTTTAAGTTCTATTATTTGTTTACATTTGATTTTAATTTAACTACTCTATGAGTCAAAGAGGATCTTGCTGTGATGTACATCAAAGAATGTATCACCTATGCTTTCCTCTGGGCTTCCCTGGTGGCTCAGAGGTTAAAGCATCTGCCTCTAATACGGGAGACCTGGGTTCGATCCCTGGGTTGGGAAGATTCCCTGGAGAAAGAAATGGCAACCCACTCCAGTATTTTTACCTGGAGAATTCCATGGACGGAGGAGCCTGGTGGGCTACAGTCCATGGGGTCGCAAAGAGTCGGACACGACTGAGGGACTTAACTTAACTTATGCTTTCCTCTAAGAGATTTGTATTCCATTGACTTACATTTAAATTTTTAATCCATTTTGAGTTTACTTTTGTGTAAGGTTGTAGAAAGTGCTCTAATTTAATTCTTTTACGTGTAGTTGTCCAGTTTTCCCAGCACTAATTACTGAAGTGGCTGTTTATCTCCATTGTATGTTTTTGCCTCTTTTATCAAAGATAAGTTGCCCATAGGTGTGTGGGTTTACCTTTGGGATTTCTACTTTGTTCCATTAGTCTATGCATCTATTTTTGTGCCAGTACTTAAAGCTCAACATTCAGAAAACGAAGATCATATCATCCGGTGCGAACACTTCATGGGAAATAGATGGAGAAACAGTGGAAACAGTGTCAGACTTTATTTTTGGGGGCTCCAAAATCACTGCAGATGCTGACTGCAGCCATGAAATTAGAAGACGCTTACTCCTTGGAAGAAAAGTTATGACCAACCTGGATAGTATATTCAAAAGCAGAGACATTACTTTGCCGACTAAGGTCCGCCTAGTCAAGGCTATGGTTTTTCCTGTGGTCATGTATAGATGTGAGAGTTGGACTGTGAAGAAAGTTGAGCTCTGAAGAATTGATGCTTTTGAACTGTGGTGTTGGAGAAGACTCTTGAGAGTCCCTTGGACTGCAAGGAGATCCAACCAGTCCATTCTGAAGGAGATCAACCCTGGGATTTCTTTGGAAGGAAT
>SJYX01023740.1:557874-586860 GCA_006410675.1 Oreotragus oreotragus
AAATAGATGGGGAAACAATGGAAACAGTGACAGACTTTATTTTGGGGAGCTCCAGAATCACTGCAGATGGTGACTGCAGCCATGAAATTGAGACACTTGCTCCTTGGCAGAAAAGCTATGGCCAACCTAGACACCATATTAAAAATCAGAGACATTACCTTGCCAACAAAAGTCCGTCTAGTCAAATGGTTCTTCCGGTAGTCATGTATGGATGTGAGAGTTGGACTATAAGGAAAGCTGAGCCCTGAAGAATTGATGCTTTCGAACTGTGGTGTTGGAGAAGACTCTTGAGATTCCCTTAGACTGCAAGGAGATACAACCAGTCCATTCAGGAAATCAGTCCTGAATATTGCTTGGAAGGACTGGTGCTGAAGTTGAAACTGCAATACTTTGGCACGCTGCAAAAGACAGTGATGCTGGGAAAGATTAAAAGTGGGAGGAGAAGGGGGCAACAGAGGATGAGATTGTTGGATGGCATCACTAACTCAATGGGCATGAGTTTGAGTAAGCTCTGGGAGTTGGTGATAGACAGGAAAGCATGGGGTGCTGTAGTCCATGGGGTTGCAAAGAGTTGGACACAACTGAGTAACTGAACTGATTCCATTAGATTTGGGATTTCTAGTCTTGGCTTGCTCCATGTCTCTGGGAGACTCAGTTTCCTAAACTGTAACAGGGAAATACTTGAGTGATTTTTAAAAAATTATTCCAAGGATTAAATGAAAATTTGTGTTTGTGCAGTAAATTTTGCCGTATTTAAATTGCATCTCAATAAAGCTGATTTTTTAAGAGAAAAAAAAAAAAAGATTGCTTTGGCTATCCAGGGTCTCTTTTGTTGCCATACAAATTGTAGAATTTTTTGTCCTACTTTTGTGGAAAATGCCATTGGTAATTTGATAGGGATTGCACTGAATCTATAGATTGCTTTGGGTAATACAATCATTTTCACCATCGTTGATTTGAAAATTGGATTCCTCCAATCCAGGAACATGGTGTATTTCTCCATCTGTTTGTATCATCTTTGATTTCTTTCATCAATATCTTAGAGTTTTCTGAGTACAGATCTTTTGCAGATTATTCTTTTTATTAGTATAGATCTGAGTACAGATTATTTTTGTTTCAGTGTTAAATGGGTTGTTTCCTTAATTTCTCTTTCTGATCTTTTGTTGCTAGTATACAGGAATACAAGAAATTGTTACTCATTACTTTTGTATCCTACAACTTTACCAGATTCATTGATGAGCACCAGTAGTTTTCTGGTGGCATCTTCAGGATTTTCTATGAATAGTATGATGTCATCTGCAAACAGTGAAAGTTCTGCTTCTTTTCCACTTGGGATTTCTTTTATTTCTGTTTCTTCTTGGATTGCTGTGGCTATTTATTCCAAAGCTATGTTGAATAAAAGTGGTGAGAGTAGACATCCTTGACTTGTTCCTTAGAGGAACAAGTCTTAGAGGAAATGCTTTTAACTTTTCACCATTGAGTATGACGTCAGCTGTGAGCTTGTCATATGTGACCTTTATTGTGTTGAAGTAGTTCTCTCTATGCCCACTTTCTAGAGTGTTTTTATCATAAATAGGTGCTGAAAATATTTCAAATGCTTTTCCTGCATCTGTTGAGATTATTATCTGGTTTTTATTCTTCAATTTGTTGATGTGGTGTATTACCCTGATTGATTTGCAGATAAAATACTGAAGAATCCTTGCATCCCTAGGGTAAATCCCACTTGATCGTGGTGTTTGATTCTTTCACTGTCTTACTGGATTCTGTTTGCTAGTATTCTGTTGAGGATTTTTGCATCCGCATTCATCAGTGACACTGACCTGTAATCTTCCTTTTTTGCAGTATCTTTGGTTTTGGTATCAGAGTTGTAATGGCCTTATACAGTGAGTTTGGGAGTGTTCATTCCTCTACAGTTTTTGGAACAGTTTCATGGGATAGGTGTAAACTATTCTCTAAATGTTCCTTAGAATTCACCTGTGAAGCCACCAGGTCCTGGACTTTGTTTGCTGTAAGTTTTTAAATCACAGTTTCAATTTTAGTCCTTATGTTTGGTCTGTTCATATTTTCTATATATTTCTGGTTTAGTCTTGGAAAGTTGTACCTTTCTAAGAATTTGTCCATTTCTTCCAGGTTGTCCATTTTATTAGCATATATTTGCTTGTAGGAGTCTCTTACAATCCTTTGTATTTTGGTAACATCAGTTGTAATTTCTCCTTTTTCATTTCTAATTTTATTGGTTTGAGTTCCTCCCTTTTTTCTTGATGAATCTGGTGAAAGGTTTATCAGTTTTTTTTATTGTCTCAAAGAACCAGCTTTTAGTTTCATTGATCCTTGCCATTGTTTTCTTCATTTCTAGCATTTATTTCTGCTTTAATTTTTTTATTTCTTTCCTTCTAATAATTATGGCCTTTGTTTGTTCTTCTTTCTCTGGCTGCTTTAGGTGTAAGGTTTGGTTGTTTATTTGAGATTTTTCTCATTTGTTGAGATGGAATTGTATTGCTGTAAACTTTCCTTTTAGACTCACAACTTTTGCTGCATCTCATAGGTTTTGGGTCATCATGTTTCTATTGTCATTAGGTTCTATATAATTTTTTAATTTCTTCAGGGATATCTTGGTTATTTAGTAGCATAATGTTTAACCTCCATGTATTGTTGTTGTATTTTTTAATATATTTTCCCTCTGCAGTTGATATCTAGTCTCATATAGCATTGTGCTAAGAATGATAGGATTTCAATTTCTTAAATTCACTGGGGCTTGATTTGTGGCCCAAGATGTGATCTATCCTGGAGAATGTTCTGTGAGCACTTGAGAAGAAAGTGTATCCTCCTACTTTCAGATGGAATGTCCTGTAAATAGCAGTTAAGTCTTTCGAATCTAATGTGTCATTTCATGTTTGTGTTTCCTTCTTAGGTTTCTGTCAGAACGATCTGTCCATTGGTATAACTGCAGTGTTAAAGTCCCCTACTGTTATTGTGTTATAGTTGATTTACCCTTTTAAGGCTGTCAGAATTTGGCTTATGTATTGTGTTTTGCTACATTGGGTGCAGAAATATTTATAACTGTTGTATCTTCTTGAATTGATCCCTTGATCATTATTTAGTGTCTTCTCTTTTCTCTTGTAACAGTCTTTATTTTTAAGTCTATTTTATCTGATAGGAGTGTTGCTTTCTTTTGATTTCCATTTAGATGGATATCTTTTTCCTCCCCCTCACTTTCAGTCTGTATGTATCCCTAGGTCTGAAACAGGTCTCTTGTGGACAACATACATATCGGTCTTGCTTTTTTAACATTTCAGCCAGTCTGTTTCTTTTGGTTGGAGCAATTAATCCATTAGCATTTAAGGTGCTTCAGTTCAGTTCAGTTGCTCAGTCGTGTCTGACTTTTTCCAACTCATTGTGGAGCTGACAATTGGGGAGCTGCACAATCAGAAATCAAAGAAACCTCCATGAATTCCCAACCTATGGATGGAAATCATAAGCCTTGTCCAGAATGCCTCTGTTTCCCTATGATTGCTATAGAAAAGAATGACATAGCAAACAGTAAGACTGACACAGGAAAGCCCCGGATATAGTGGTATTTACTAACAAGAAGTTTGGAAGCACAAGGTCCCATTTTTCTTCCTGCCCTCAAGTTCAGAAAATCATCAGTGCCACCAGAATGCTATTCCTTTTACAAATGGATCTGAGGGCCAGGTGACAGTTACTCATAGACAGTGGTTATGAGCAGGTAAATCGTGATGCCAGAGGAACTATGAAAAAGAGGAGTATCTGCTGTATCTGAGCCGTAGGAAGTTAAAAGAGTCAGTGATTTCCTCTTCAAGAGAACACTTTTCAAGTACCCTTTCCTGGAAGTGTGTTCTTCCAACCAAATACCAAGGTTGTCAACAAAACCATCCTATCACCACCTCCCAGTGCAGCCTGGAAACAGAGGACATAGGAGGCAGCAATGGCACCCCACTCCAGTACTCTTGCCTGGAAAATCATATGGACGGAGGAGCCTGGTAGGCTGCAGTCCATGGGGTCGCTAAGAGTCGGATATGACTGAGCAACTTCCCTTCACTTTTCACTTTCATGCATTGGAGAAGGCAATGGCAGCCCACTCCAGTGTTCTTGCCTGGAGAATCCCAGGGACGGGGGAGCCTGGTAGGCTGCCATCTATGGAGTCACACAGAGTTGGACATGACTGAAGTGACTTAGCAGCAGCAGTAGCAGCATTTTGGGTAATGAGCTGCATGCACACCTCTTGCAGACAGTGCACCAAAGGAGAACAAACCCCTATTTTTGTTGATAAGCATTTACTAAGTACCTGCTAGGTACTGGGAGAAAACAGAGAAGCGGACAGACAAGGTCTCTGTCATTGTGCCACATGCACAGTAGCAAATTAAGAACACAGAGACATAGTTTATGAAGTTTTACAAATAAGATCTATATTTGTGAGAGGATGAAAATTCTCAACAGAATAAAACTATGCACAGAAAGAGTTGTTCTTGTAGAGATAAGATATAAATAACATGGAATAAAGAAGTGAATCAATAACTTGACTGTAGAACACACACTTGTCAGCATCTACCACCCTCAAGTAAAACGAAGTAAGAATCCCTTTGTTTGAGGCCACCCTCTCTGACTGCAGTCTTCACTGTATTTTCGGTGAACCAACTATAACCCCGGAGACTGGAATGGAGCACATGACCTGGGTTTAGTCAACTAGCACACTCCATTCCCATAGCCATAGCGATTGGTTCCAGGATGGTCAAGTCCACGAGGGCCCAAAAGACTCAGTTAATTCTAAGATATTCATTTGGAAACATGAGAGAAATGGTCCTGGTCTGTCTCTCTCTCTTTCTCGAGATAACAGAGAGAGCTGCTCTAGTGAACCTGAGAATATGTAGATTTCACTACAAAGCCAGGCTTGAGGAAGTAAGGCCAAAACAAGAAAAATCGGCTAAACCCTGATGACATCACATGATTCTGGGGTCAAGCCACCCCTTATCCCTTTCTTGTAGGTGTTCAATCACATGAAGCAGAGACATGTGCGTTCGCTATTCTGTTGCCTACAATAGAAAGCACTCAAGCTGAAATAATGACCACGTCAGAACAAAACACAAGAAGCAGATGATCTGAGCAGGGGCTGGGCAGAGATATTTCCCTGACCTCCTGGCCAACTCTTTCTTCAGAACCTTAAAAGAGATGAATCGGATTTAGTACTAGAACAATCATGCATATTATTGGGGTTATACTTTTGGTCAATTTTCTAAAACACATATAGACTAGGGTAGGTTGAACATAAGATAAAGACAAACAAGAAAAAGTGGTTTTAAAAAGCATAAAAGGAGTCCTAAGACCGCTTTCTGTGCCAAGTATCAATCCTACAGGTTGTGGTGTAGGTCCAGGAGACCCCAGAGTCGGAACTCTAGGAGCCAGATGAGGGGAGTAGTTAAGTGTTAACCAACTCAAACCAGTAAATATTTGTCAACAGCTACTAATTTATCTCATCATTTTAACTATGTGCACAGTCATTTGAGTGCACACGGGGAAAACAATCAGTACAGTGTATGTCCCCACCTTTCCCTGCTGCTAAGGTCTCCTGGGCCCAGTAGTTAGCCAGGTAAATGCAGCACCATAGGTGCCACTGAAGAAAAGCATCAGCTGGATTATAGTGGCCCCTGATTTACTCTCTGTTGCATGACCATCTGTCTCACACCCGGCAGGGAAAAGGAGGGGAAAAGAGGAAGAGAAAAAGACCGAGAAATTAGAAAGACAAGAACAATTGACTGTTTTATTTTATCTTAATAAATCAACCAGAGCATACCTCTCAGTTCCAACAGGCTGCAATTCCATGTAAGAATGAACTTAGTGAGATGGTGATAATGTCACTAGAGGACTTGCTTAAGCAGAAAAGGTTATGCTTACATGGAAGTGAAAGCAAAATGTACTATGAGTAAATCTCAGCATGGATAATTAGTTCAGTTGCTCAGTCATGTTCAGCTCTTTGCAGCCCCACGGACTGTCCATCACCAACTCCCGAAGCTTGCTCAAACTCCTGTCCATCGAGTCCGTGATTCCATCCAACCATCTCATCCTCTGTTGTCCCCTTCGCCTCCTGCCTTCAATCTTTCCCAGCATCAGAGTCTTTTCCAATGAGTCAGCTCTTTGCAAAAAGTGGCCAAAGTATTGGAGCTTCAGCTTCAGTAACAGTCCTGCCAATGAATATTCAGGACTGATTTCCTTTAGGATTGACTGGTTTGATCTCCTTGTAGTCAAAGGACCTCTCAAGAGTCTTCTCCAACACCACACTTCAAAATCATTAGTTTTTCTGCACTCAGCTTTCTTTATGGTCCAACTTTTACACTCATACATGACTTCAGGAAAAACCATAGCTTTGACTAGATGGACCTTTGTCAGCAAAGTAACATCTCTGCTTTTTAAATTGCTGTCTAGTTTGGAGAAGGAAATGGCAACCCACTCCAGTGCTCTTGCCTGGAGAATCCCAGGGACGGTGGAGCCTGGTGGGCTGCCGTCTATGGAGTCGCACAGAGTCGGACACGACTGAAGCGACTTAACAACAGTAGCAGCAGCAGGTTGGTCATAGCTTTTTTTCAAAGGAGCAAGTATCTTTTAATTTCATGGCTTCAGTCACCATTTGCAGTGATTTGGGGGCCCCCAAAAATAAAGTCTGTCACTGTTCCCATTGTTTCCCCATCTATTTGACATGAAGTGATGGGACCAAATGCCCTGATCTTAGTTTTCTGAGTGTTGAGTTTTAAACCAGCTTTTTCACTCTCCTCTTTCACTTTCATCAAGACACTCTTTAGTTCCTCTTTGTTTTCTGCCATAACGGTGATATCATCTGCATATCTGAGGTTATTGATATTTCTCCTGGTAATCTTGATTCCAGTTTGTGCTTGTGTGGATAATCAGTCATTCCCAAATTAACAGTTGATTATATCAGATTTATAGCATTTCAAAGATAAAATATTAACAATAAATTCAGACACTGAAGGAGGATAAAATAAATTCAAATCTGCAGACTACACCATCATTCTTCCTGATCTTGGAAAATTTAAATTGGCTTATGTGCAATTATTTTTAATCTTAATAATACTTTCTAGGGCAAGTGAAGGCTTTAGGCAGTAACATTCTAAAAGCACAAATAAAATCCTTTCTTATGAGATTTTAAGTCCAATATGCAGGCTAAGAAGTTTTTCCAATTGCACTGATCATTTGAACTCTAGAGCTCTTGATCCTGGGGGCACATATTTTGCTCCTCATTAACCATAAAAAGATAAGGATGGTATAACACTTATTTTAAAAGCCATTTTCTCAAGATTGACTATGAAAAACATGGTCATTTTCCTTAATTTGAGTATGATTTCTTCTATTTGCATGTAATTTCATGAAGTGATTATTTTTAGACTGGTTCTGCTTTTAGCCATAACCTTGTAAGGGGAAGGTGGTGAAGTGATGTGCGAGGGACTTTGAAAATGTTGTATGTTTAACAAGACTCCAATGGAAGGTCACATTTGGATGTTGGAAACAATAGCACAAATAAGTCCCTTGATAGCCAATGTGGATCCACAGTAGATCTCTCTGGTAACAATCTACACTGAACAACAGAATGGTTTTGTTTATAGACTATTTCCTATCCTTCATTTCTCTTACTGACAGGTTTCTGATAAGGTTGTTTTTTTTTCTTTTTTATGGTTTGGAGAAATGTATTCTTGTCCACAAGTGCCACTTTTTCTCTTTCAACTCTTATTCCTTATAAAATGCCAAGTATGAGTCAATGTATCAGATATTTAGAAATGAGTAAAACTCAGATTCTGCCCTCAGATTGCTTACAACCTAGCCTTCCTCCTGATTCTGTACATTTCCCAAGCCAGCTTTTTGTGCTAAAGATGAGTATCTTTTCCTTGTTCACTCCTGTCTTCTCTCCTTAGAGAAACCTCACTTCCTGCGTACACGCTTATGACACATTTTGTTTTCAGCAGTCCAAGCTGATCGCACAACTTACCCATGTTGGGCTGGGAAGTGTTTCTCTCCTGGAAAATGGGAAATGGATCAAAACACTGAGTCTAGCTGTGCGTGCCTGGTGCAAGAACCCGGACGAGTCAGGGTGTTGGCTATATCACATTGCAACAGAAAAGGCTGTTCTTCAGACGGGGACCTAGAGAGGTATGCAATGACAGGACCCTAGGGGGTTCTGAAGTGATGAGATAAGGTGATCAGGACTGCCTTTCCACTTCCTCAGGGGGCCACACTCCCTGTGATGAAGCCCTGTGAGATGGATATCCCCACATCTCCCCAGTATATGTCTTATCAGCTTACATTATACTGAATGGGCTTCTGTTCCTTCCACCAAATGCTCCTTGTCTAACACACAGCTGGTGGATTTAAGATGTACCACAGAAAATAAATTCCAGCAGGAGATGACAAAAAGAGCACCAAGTGAGAAATGTGTAGACATCTGAATTTTATTTTGGGTTTTCCCACCAGCACGATAAGGATCAGATGATCCAAATTTTCTAGGAATGTCATGATGTTTAAAATTTTCTTTCCATTGTTAAAAAGGCAATATTATAAAAATATATATAGGTGTGTTGGTAAGTGGTAACAACTATAAGCTCTCCATGCCCTCATCTGTTGTCTTTGCCAATTTACATGATGTCAGTGCTTTATTATGGCCAATTTCAAGCTACTAATGTGATGTCACTGAACAATGATTTGGGAAATGATACTAAAAATCAACTCCCAATAACCAGATGAAGTAGATTTCTGTTTGAGCCACTACTATCTATAAAATTTGGGTTAAAAATAATAATCTACCCCATAGAGGTTGCTTGGAGGATCAAATAAGATGCAATGTACCTTGTATAATGCCTGGCGTTACAAATAATCAATGAATAGCAGTGATTATTGTTATCGTTGCTTCTTTGTTGCTGTTATTATGACTGTTATTTTCAGATTATGATTCTCAGTGTTAGACAGGAAATAAAGTTTTTGTAATTATTATCAATTTCCTGAGGGATGGCAAATAAATACTACTTCACATTTATTGTCAATATCCTCACTTCTAAAATGAAGTTGTAAACTGCCTGTACTTTTGCTTTCGAATTCTAAAATTCTATAAGGACATAGAATGTAACTATGTGAGATTGGGGTTTCAAGGAAAAGGGAAGGAAAGCGATGGTTTCTGTTGGGTTGGGTCACTTCCAAAAAGCAGAAAGCACCTCAGGGTGAAGTCATTAAATGTGATGTCCAAGGAGGGAAGTTACTCTCTCTCTCTAGCATTTTCAAGAGGGTACAAATTAGGGCATTACCCAAAGGTTTAGCCCATACTTTTAAGAGAGGGATCTTAGTGGTTGATTAGGAGCAAGAAGATAGACTAAAAAGAAAACAAAGGAGGTCAAAGAAGAGGATGAACGGTTTTCCTCTTGCCATTTACCCCAAGAGCAAATAAACATATTAGACTGAGTAGGCCTTACAAATAGCTGAGAAAAGAAGAGAAGCTAAAGGCAAAGGAGAAAAGGAAAGATATACCCATCTGAATGCAGAGTTCCAAAGAACAGCATGGAGAGATAAGAAAGTTTTCTTCAGTGATCAGTGCAAAGAAATAGAGGAAAACAATAGAATGGGAAAGACTAGAGATCTCTTCAAGAAAATTAAAGATACCAAGGAAACCTTTCGTTCAAAGATAGGTGCAATAAAGGACAGAAATTGTATGGACCTAACAGAAGCAGAAGATATTAAGAAGAGGTGGCAAGAATATACAGAAGAACTGTACAAAAAAGACCTTCATGACCCGGATAACCATGATGGTGTGACCACTCACCTAGAGCCAGACATCCTGGAATACGAAGTCAAGTGGGCCTTAGGAAGCATCACTACAAACTAAGCTAGGGGAGGTGATGGAATTCCAGGTGAGCTATTTCAAATCCTGAAAGATGCTGTGAAAGTGTTGCACTCAATATGCCAACAAATTTGGAAAACTCAGCAGTGGCCACAGGAATAGAAAAGGTCAGTTTTCATTCCAATCTCAAAGAAAGGCACTGCCAAAGAATGCTCGAACTACTGCACAATTGCACTCATCTCACGCACTAGCAAAGTAATGCTCAAAATTCTCCAAGCCAGGCTTCGACAGTACATGGACCATGAACTTCCAGATATTCAAGCTGGATTTGGAAAAGGCAGAGGAACCAGAGATCAAATTGCCAACATCCGTTGGATCATCGAAAAAGCAAGACAGTTCCAGAAAAACACCTACTTCTGCTTCATTGATTATACCAAAGCTTTGACTGTGTAGATCACAAAAAACTGTTGAAAATTCTTCAAGAGATGAGAATACCAGAACACCTGACCTGCCTCCTGAGAAATCTATATGTAGGTCAAGAAACAACAGTTAGAACTGGACGTGGAACAACNCAGTTCCAGAAAAACACCTACTTCTGCTTCATTGATTATACCAAAGCTTTGACTGTGTAGATCACAAAAAACTGTTGAAAATTCTTCAAGAGATGAGAATACCAGAACACCTGACCTGCCTCCTGAGAAATCTATATGTAGGTCAAGAAACAACAGTTAGAACTGGACGTGGAACAACATACTGGTTCCAAATTGGGAAAGGAGTACATCAAGGCTGTATATTGTCACCCTGCTTATTTAACTTATATGCAGAGTACATCATTTGAAATGCCAGGCTGGATGAAGTACAAGCTAGAATCAAGATTGCCAGGAGAAATATCATTAACTTCAGATATGCAGATGACACCACAATTATGGCAGAAAGGGAAGAAGAACTAAAGAGCCTCTTGATGAAAGTGAAAGAGGAGAGTGAAAAAGTTCGCTAAAAACTCAACATTCAGAAAATGAAGATCATGGCACCTGGTCCCATCACTTCATGGCACACAGATTAGGAAAGAATGGAAACAGTGACAGACTTTATTTTGGGGGGCTCCAAAATCACTGCAAATGTTGACTACAGCCATGAAATTAAATGATGCTTGCTCCTTGTAAGGAAAGCTATGACCAACCTAGATAGCATATTAAAAAGCAGAGACATTACTTTGCTGACAAAGATCCATCTAGCCAAATCTATGGTTTTTCATATAGTCATGTATGGATGTGAGAGCTGGACAATAAAAGAGCTAAGAGGCAAAGAATTGATGCAATGAAGTGAGTTGTTGTAGAAGACTCTTGAGAGTCCCTTGGACTACGACTACAAGGAGACTAAACCAGTCCATCCTAAAGGAAATCATTCCTGAATGTTTATTGGAAGGACTGATGCTGAAGCTGAATCTCCAATATTTGGCCACCTGATGGGAAGAACTGACTCATTGGGAAAGACCCTGATGCTGGGAACGATTGAAGGCAGGAGGAGATGGGGACAACAGCAGATGAGATGGTTGGATGGCTTCAACAACTAGTTGGACATGAGTTTGAGTAAGCTCCAGGAGTTGGTGATGGACAGGGAAGTCTGGTGTGCTGCAGTCCATGGGGCCGCAGAGAGCCTGAGATGACTGAGGGACTGTACCAAGGGCCAGTGACTACCGTGAGAGCCCTGACCCATTCATTTTGTGCCCCAAAGATATGGTGCTATCATTCTCATGCAGCATTGCCTCTTTGCCTCCTATTTTGCCTCCCCCAACACACACACACACACACACCCCTCAGTGCATGTGTAAAGAAAAGGAAATAGACTAGTTAAATGGCAGCAGATTCATCTGCTCACTGGGAGGTGATTTTAACTGAAGTCTTAAAATCAATCCAGTTCATGCCAGACCACACTAGTCGAAGCATCATCTCTATTCCTTTTAAAGAAGGAAACAAAGTTTATGGGGTAAACAAATTGGAGGAGTGGTAATGGGAGTTGGGGCCCAAAGAAAAGAAACACTAACCTAAAGGGGAGAGAAAAGTATACAGAAAAAAAAAGCTGGCTTTGCGAAAGGAAAAGCAAAGAGGGGATCAACAAGGGGAAAGAAACTGTGAGCTATGAGAGGAGAGACATGAGGAGATGGAGGAAATGGCTAAGAGGAGGAACTGGCTATGGATGAACTGTGTATAGGCTTTTTTCCCTACAGCATCAGGATTTCCTAAACCCCAAAGCCCCAACAGGGCAGTGGTGAGTTTACTGATGAAAGTATAGCAACTCGGAGGGTAGTTCTCTCCGTTTTTAATGAGGACCTAGGAGATGCAAGGAAACACTGTTTTGTTATATAATTTACATTCAAATAAGCCTAGAAGGCAAGAGAAAGACAAGCTGCCTGCTGTATCCCATTTACAATTCTGAATCATGGGAGCCAACTACCCAGAATATTCTGGACAGATTAATCTTTGCCAAGGTCTATATAAAAATGAAAAAATGCAAAATTAAAGTGATTCTATCACTTAAAATAAAAAGTAATTACTTATGGGAGAAAGAAAACCAAATAGAGTAGCAAGGAAATTCTCTGATTTAGTGAAATTCATAGAAATGAAGAGATTTTCTATAAGATCTGTTATATGAGCTGTAATTTTCCAAGACTGCAGTCATGGGATTTGATTGGGACCTTTGATCAACACTTGTTAAGGCTGTTGCTAACACAGGATAAAATTTCCACCTCCTATCACAGCCATATTACACCATAAAGAAACACAGCCAACTTGTTTGAAATTGGGTTCCAAATTTAGCACTGGATGATTTGAGCCTTGCCTAAACTTATCGTTGGGGTCTGGAAAATATTTGTTTACTACCTAAAACACACCATTTGCGAATGAAATGATCATTCCTGAATCACAATGCTATAAAAATGTTCTCTCTCGGTAAAACCGAATGAAAAATTAAGTTCTTTTGCAGTGAACTTACAGTCAATTTAACTACTTTGATGGAGTGAAAAGGCACATACTTAAATACAGTTAAAATTAAAGATATTTTTTTCTTGCTTGAGTTATCCCCAAATACTTTGCAAGTGGATTTTAACTTTCAGTTTCTATTTTAACTTTCAGTTTCTTACTTCAACTACAGGAACCTGTAAGATCTTCTGACCTGAGCTCATGCCAGAACATGGATAAGTTACAATTAACTGACAAAACGAGAATGAAAAAAAATGGAAGTCAAAGAATTAGAGGCAGCAGAAATGAAAAAGTAAAGGGCATCTCTTTCATGATAGCCAATAAATCTGTTGGCTCAACACTTCTGGCATGTGAGCTTTCAGAAAAGATGAAAATGAAGGAGGGTTTCTTCCCCCTCCATTTCAAATCAGATTACAAAGTGCACACAAAAGGATCTGCAAATAGAAATAAGAAAATTCCATTAAGGTGATAATGATATCCTGAATGACCTGAACAAACAAAGGAGATTGGAACTTTGGATGTAATTTGTCGATCGGTTTCCATTTCCAGGTTTTGTGAGCACCTGACTCGAAAGGTTTTAGAAAAGGCTGCTGCTCTGCCAGGTCTCTTCCTTCTGTCAGAGAATCCCTACAGGAAAAATTAATTCAATAAAACATCATTTAAATCGTGATGTTAGATTGTTTCCTCTTTCCATTAATTAGAAGAATATATTAAGAGTCAGCCTTAGTGATGCCTTGTGCATGTTAGAATAGGTGTGAACTGAAGGGCTCTAGGAAACATGCCTCGAGCTTGAACTTCCTGGAGCCTGTTTTTTGCATGAAATAAACCAATGCCTGTGGCAGAGCCACTACTGAAATGCTCATGTACCTGGGAGGGCATGAGGTGAGGTTAAGTTCTTTTAACAAGCATGTTTGAATGAGACTCTAAATGTCTGTCTCATTGCCATCTCCTGCATGGGACCACAATAGGCCAGAAGTGGATCTGGGGTGGATATTTCCCTGAAGTGGCACAGAAGAAGATTCAATAAGCCAATCCAAATGAAGTCTTTACCAGGAACTAAGTGGCAAATGAGGAGAGCTGATTTTTACCTTCAAGTCCAAGAGGCCAGCATGAAGGCAGAAACAAGGGTAAGACCCACAGAGAAGTTAGATAGTGAAATGATGAATTGGATAAGAGCAAGGGTGAGACTAAAGTGAGAAGGCTCCAGGGGTGCTAGATATGGGCGAGAGAAAAAAGCTCCATTTTATTTGCTTTGACCCCTATCGTGCAGGTGGCCTGGTTTATACACAGATTTAAAGTGAATAGTCTCCCAGGAAAAGCTGGAAGAAAGTTCCAAGGCAAAAGGAGAATTCAATTAAGTAACATAATGTGGCAAGAGAAGTACAGATGCTGGTCACGGTTAGGTAGTCCGTGAGAGTGCAACGGGGGCATCTGTGTGTGCCACAAGCCAGAAGGAGGGGCTCCGTGTGAGGTGTCCTGGTCTCCTGGACCCAGGAGCTACTGAGCAAGTCACAGAGATACTGAGCACTGAAAACCAGAGCTGAAATCATTCTGCTACAAGAGCTGATACAGAACAAGCTTTAGAATGTGGGCCTTCAAGAAAGACCCCCTGCATTTGAGCCCTGGCTCTGTCACTGACCAGCTCTCTGACCTTGAGCCAATAACTCAACCCTCCTCTCAGCAATAAGACGAGTACCTATGTCAGAGAGTTGTTATGAAGATCAAATGAACTGGCAAATGGGAAGTGCTTAGACCAACACCTAGTACTTGGTAAGCACTCACTCAGTGTTAGCTATTATAATTGTTATTAGGACATGTTATACTATACTATAAGCAATTTGAAAGAGATCACAGCTAGAATCCTAGTCATAGGACCTTCCGTTTTTCTACTACAAGGCCTAATGACCCAACTTGCAAATGCCTTTACTCTACTTTTCTACTTTTTCCTCTGTAACTTAATTGCAATAAATTAGAATCTCAACTCAAAATAATATTCTAAATGTGAAATTATAATTTACAAGTCTTTTTAAAGAAGCTGTTGTATTATATGCA
The DNA here is from genome assembly GCA_006410675.1 of Oreotragus oreotragus. NCBI lineage: Eukaryota > Metazoa > Chordata > Mammalia > Artiodactyla > Bovidae > Oreotragus > Oreotragus oreotragus. The sequence continues at coordinate 572,752 of SJYX01023740.1, forward strand.
ATTGTTAATTGATTTGTTGAAACAATTTCATACATATTTTAAAGACACAAATCTTCTGCACTGGTATAGTGCTGGAAAGGTTACTATGCATGCACTGGGTCCATGTAACCTTGAAGGACAAAGTATTACAGAGATACCTCCTAGTATCATCTGCTTTTGTTCAGAAGAAAGGCAGTCTCTTCCTTGACCGTAAGAATGTTCTTAGTAAGTGGCTTCTTAAACGTTGGTGACTTGCCCTCCTGCCATACTCCTAGATGGTAGTCATGGAACACAGAAACCAGCCTTTCTCCTCAGCCCAACTTAACATTGGACTATTAGCTAAAGCAAGAGAAATCTGCTACAGACTCTGTCGCTAGACAATCTGTGCTCCAGCCAGCTTGCCAAGTGATATTGATGCACTCTATAGCTTAAGAAATACTAGCCTAGAGAAGCTGGACCACAACCTGAACATCTATAGCAGTAGGGAACTTGCCCAAGGTCACACACCTGATAAGTGTGAGAGCCAAGTACACTGGTTCACATTCTTAACCAGTATACCACTCCACTTCACCTTTCTTTGTACCATGTTTTTCAGGGGGAAAAAAAGAGCTTGGGAAATTAAACTATGGGGAAAGTATCAAATTACATTTTAAAGGCATTTACAGTAAAAATGGAAATTTTCTGTTTTCTACAACCTAGCATATTTTGACTCCCATATCAACTAATCAAATATTTCTTCAGAAGCATTTCCAATGCATAAAGCTACCAGATATAATCTACCTTCTACTAAGAAAATTCAATACATAAAAATCTGCTTACAAAACAGATAAATCAGAGTTTTAACTTTACAAAAGAATTTGCCACCTAATTTTTCTTTAAAAAACTAGTTTCCTGATAGATTTACACAGTAATTCATTAAAAAAATTTTAATATACATGCAAAAATTAGAAGGTATATCAACTGAGATTGTGTTCAGTCTCTTATAGAATTGGATAATCATTACTTTCTCATTAATTCTCTGTGGTTGTGCTCAGCACTTTGCACACATGACAATTTTACTTAAAATTTCCAGGAGATACTACAAGCCACCCAATCTTTGAAGATGGGACTCCTCAAGTCTGAGATACATCACAAAAGATGCTTACTTAAGATTACGGCCCTACCCCAAGAGTTCTAACTCACCAGGCCTGGCTAACTGCTACTGCTAAGTTGCTTCAGTTGTGTCCGACTCTGTGCGACCCCATAGATGGCAGCCCACCAGGCTCCCCCGTCCCTGGGATTCTCCGGGCAAGAACACTGGAGTGGGTTGCCATTTCCTTCTCCAATGCATGAAAGTGAAAAGTGAAAGGGAAGTTGTTCAGCCGTGCCTGACTCTTAGCGACCCCATGGACTGCAGCCCACCAGGCTCCTCTATCCATGGGTTTTCCAGGCAAGAGTACTGGAGTGCATTGCCATTGCCTTCTCCAATGCATGAAAGTGAAAAGTGAACATGAAGTCGTTCAGCCACGCCTGACTCTTAGCGACCCCATGGACTGCAGCCCACCAGGCTCCTCTGTCCATGGATTTTCCAGGCAAGAGTACTGGAGTGGGCTGCCAGTGCCTGGGGCTGAGCCTGTTTCACATTTTGAACAAGTTCTAGGGACGGCACTTTGAGGTCGACCGACCCCTTAGGGAATTTCCAGGGCAGAAATGAACCAACATTCTCCTGCTATACTATTCTTTCATTTTCAAACTGTGCTGAGATATATTCTACTGACAGTCACTGATTATGATAATTCAATAAATAGTTGTTTCCTCAAATGTATATTTAATAAACCCTTATCATCACCCACTGGGAGACTAATACAGAACTCATTTCAGAAAATGAAACAATAGCAGGTCTTGACCATCCAGCACCTAGAAACAAAATACCCAGATGAAATCAACTACACAAAGTATCCTCAGTGGCAGGGAAATGCACTACCTTTCCTGCTTAGGGGATATTTGAATGAAGCTACCCTTGCCCACCTATTCCCATTAAGTATGAGAAGGTTGAGATAGTGAGGTCTCTAGCTATCAGCATCTTGATGAGGAGCTTCTCCACAAAATTACACAATTCAAATGAGGTGCTGAAAGCCAGTCATTAAACCAAACAGTGCTAGTAAGGACAGTTTTTAATGAGCACTTACTATATTCCTCAAATTATTATCACACTTCATCTTCATGTTCCTGCTCAATAAAAGTGGATTAACCTCTTTTGCAGACTAGGGTGTTGAGCCAGGACTTGAATCCAGGTTGTGAGACCCCCCAAAGTTTAAGATCTTTCTTTCAAGATCTGTCATGTAAGACTATCATATCAAACAAGGCTTCAGTTCTCCCACTGATCAGAGTATAAATGAATGTAGAGGCTCTGCAAACCCCTTGGCTTAGAGGCACCTGAGGTATCTGACAGAGAGACCTCATGGGTTCTAATGGTACATCAGTTCTCTACTGTTGTGGTACAAATGGCCCAAACTCAGCAATTTAAAGTCACACCCATTTATTAGCTCAAAAGTCTATAACCTCAGAAATGCAGGCAGACTCCACCGGGTTCTCTGCTCAGGGCATCACAAGACAGAAATCAAGGTATCAGCCAGGCTGGGTTCTTACACAGACACCTTGGGAAAGAATCAACTTCCAGTCTCGTTGCTATTGTTGGAAGAATCCAATGCCTTGTGATCAGGGGCCTGAGGTCCCTGCTTTCCTGCTGGTTGTCAGCTGGGGGCCTCTTAGAGCTTCTGAAGATCACTTCTGTTCTTTGTCAGGTGGCTCCTCCCATCTTTAAGCCAGCAACAGTGCAAGTCCCTCTGGGGCTTACATCTTTCTGACTTCCTCTTCTGCTGCTGGTCAGAGAAAACTTTATGCCTTCTAAGGTTTCATCTGACAAAGGTCCACCCAGATAATCTCTGTATTTTGAGGTTAGCTAACTTGGAGATTTAATTACATTTGAAAAATCCCTCCACAGTAGCATCTAGATTCATGTTGGACGGAATACCCAGGGGACAAAAGTCTTCTGGAGTGGGGGCAGATGGTTAGGGGGGGACATCTTTAGAGTTCTAAAGATGGGAGCTATAATTGCATTCAACTCCCAAAAGTCAAAGATTCCTAAATTGTACAGGTTATCATATCCCTCTGTCTATATAGGGAACTTAGGGACTGTTTTTCTACCTCCAAAGAAAGACCCTGAGGTCTGCCCTGCTTCCCTCTGCATTGTGGCTATTGACCAGCACTGCCCTACTGACTGGCACTGTCCTATTGACTAGCACTGTCCCTCCCCACTCTGAAGAGGGGCCAGGACGAATTCACTATCCCAGGATGGCCATCCGTATTCTAACTTGAATATCAGCCAAAGAGATAAGTGTTCGGGTTACTGAAGAAAATCAGTTTCTCATAGATCATGTCCTTAAATGGTTGTTTTACCTACTTGGTTTTGTGCAGACATAGTTGTCAGCAAACTTGACTGAAACTACCCACCCTGGCCAGGTACAAGAATAACTGCCTACCTGAGTTGTCTCGAAACAGGCAGTCCTGATAGAGAACACTGCGCTGTTTTACAAGAGCTGGGACATGGAAGCGACCCAGATGTCCGTCCACAGATGAATGGATACAGAAATTGTGGTACGTATATACAATGGAATATTACTTGGCTATAAAAAAGAGCACATTTGAGTCAATCCTAACGATGAGGATGAACCTAGAGCCTGTCATACAGAGTGAAGTCAGAAAGACAAATATCGTATAGTAACACACGTGTATGAAATCTAGAAAGATGGTACTGATGACCCTATTTGCAGGGCAGCAATAAAGAAGCAGACCTAGAGAACACTTGTGTACACAGTGGGGGCCGGAGAGGGGGGACGAACTGCAAGAACAGCATGGAAACATATTCATTACTATACGTAAAATAAATAGCCAGTGGGAATTTGCTATGAGACACAGGGAGCTCAACACAGTGCTCTGTGACAACCTAGAGGGATGGGATTGGGATGGGAGATGGAAGGGAGGTTCCAGAGGGAAGTACAGGGTTGATTCATGTTGATGTGTGGCGGAAACCAGCATATCATTGTAAAGTAATTATCCTCCAATTAAAAAAAAAAAAGAACAAGGTGCAGCTGCTGAAAACTAACTGAGATAATTCCAAGAGGGGATGATCAACCTCCCAGAACCCCTGATGCTGGAATTCATCTAGGCTGAGAGACGCATGTGCCATCAGGAAGGACCCTAAGTCACCAACTATGGACCAAGCAAGATGACTGGCCGGAGATAACCTGGAAACTAACCTCGTTACCATAAAACCTGAGACTGTGAGTCATGTGACAGAGCAGATCTGGGTTCTCTTATGCGCTGCTCTCCACCCAGGTGCCTCTTCCCAATTAAGTCTCTTGCTTTGTCAGAACATCTGTCTCCTCAGACAAAGCAAGATGACTGGCCGGAGATAACCTGGAAACTAACCTCGTTACCATAAAACCTGAGACTGTGAGTCATGTGACAGAGCAGATCTGGGTTCTCTTATGCGCTGCTCTCCACCCAGGTGCCTCTTCCCAATTAAGTCTCTTGCTTTGTCAGAACATCTGTCTCCTCAGACAATTCACTTCCAAGTGTTAGACACCAACCCACTCTCGGGCCCTGGATGGGGTCCCCTTCCTGTAACGTGATCATATTCTCATACTAGACTGGAAGATCTGGAGTGGGTTGCCATGCCCTCCTCCAGGGGATCATCTCAACCCAGGTCTCTTTACATTGCAGGTGAATTCTTTACAGTCTGAGTCACCAGGGAAGCCCTCTAGGAAAATAACTGCATCTTAAAAATCTTTGTATTTGGGACTTCCCTGATGGTCCAGTGGTTAAGACTCTACTCCCAATGCAGGGGTCCCGGTTTTGATCCCTGGTGAGGGAACTAGATCCCACATTCTGCAGCTAAGACCCAGGGCAACCAAATAAATACAAATAAAGTATTTATTTTAAAAAATCTTTATATTCATAAAAACGCCTAGCACAGAGCCTGACGTTCAAAAGATACTCAGTAGATGTTTGATGAATGTAGTTAGATACTTGGCATTAATTATGCCATAGGAAATATTGCTTACTACTCACCAGGTGTTTATTAAAATTTATTTTTCTTGCCTTTCCCTCTGGGTAAAAATTAAAGAAGGCAGCTTCTCTTCTTTAAAAAATTAAAAGCTACAGCTATTGTCAGTATAATCATTCAAAGTATACAGTGAGTGCTTATGATTGTAAGGGAGAGAAACGACTAACAGTGTTAATAGCGTTTCCTTTACAGCTCATATATAAGAATCTTCAGGATTGCACATATAAACCTTTGTAAGGACAGCTCAGCTATTCATTTTTAATGTCAAAAAAATAGGACTTGGTTATTTTCTTGTCAAGGAACTTAAAACATTTTAATGAGAACTAGAGATTTTACCCATTACAACTATTAAATAATTTGGGGTCTAAAGTCCACAAAGAACTCCCTGGCTGACTAGAGAGGAATGCTGATCTGAAGATGCAGCATCCATGGAAGCAACAAGTTCTTATAAACAGGGAACTAAGCTTGAGCAGCCTACAGTGAGTTAAATATTCTGCTGCTGCTGCTAAGCCACTTCAGTCGTGTCTGACTCTTTGCTACCCTATGGACTATAGCCCACCAGGCTCCTCTGTCCATGGGATTCTCAAGGCAATAATACTGAAGTGGGTTGCCAGGCCCTCCTCCATGGGCTCTTCCCAACCCTACGGATCAAACCCACATCTCTTAGATCTCCTGCATTAAAAGACAGTTTCTTTACCACTAGTGACATCTGGGGAACCCATTAAAGATTCTATTGGCTCTCAAAGATCTTCTAGGACATTGCTTTGGTCTCAGTGTTTGTGTCACCCCCTACATTCATATGTTGAAATCCTAATTCCCTCCCAAAGATGAGGTGTGGCCTTTGGGAGGTGCTTAGGTCATAAGGGTGGAGCCCTCAGAACTTGAATTAGTTTTCTTATAAAAGAGGCTCCAGAGAGATCCCTAGCCTCTTCCACCCTCTGCAGACATGACGAAAAGACTGCAGTTCAGAACAGACCAATCCCTAAACCATGCTGGAACCGTGGTCATGGATTTCCAGCCTCCAGAACTGTGAGAAATAAATTTCTGTTGTTTGTAAGACACCTAATCTGTGGTATTTTGTTATAGTAGCCCAAACAGCCTAAAATAGGAAATGCATGAATATATTTGCTGCTCATGTGAAATGCCAGGCTGCATGAATCACAAGTTGGAATCAAGATTGCTGGGAGAAATATCAGCAGTCTCAGATATGCACGTGATACCATTCTAACAGCAGAAAGTAAAGAGGAACTAAAGAGCCTCTTAATGAGGGTGAAAGAGGAGAGTGAAAAAGTTGGGTTGAAATTCAACATTCAAAAAACTAAGATCATGGAATCTGGTCCCAACACTTCATGGTAATAGAAGGGGGAAAATTAGAAGCAGTGACAGATTTTATTTTCTTATGCTCCAAAATCACTGTGGATGATGACTTCACCCATGAAATTAAAAGACGCTTGTTCCTTGGAAGGAAAGTTATGACAAACCTAGACAGCATATTAAAAAGCAGAGACATTACTTTGCTGACAAAGATCCATTATAGTCAAGGCTATGGTTTTTCCAGTGGTCATGTATGGATGTGAGAGTTGGACTATAAAGAAGGCTGAGCACTGAAGAACTGATCCTTTTGAAATGTGGTGTTGGAGAAGACTCTTGAGATTCCCTTGAGCTGCAAGGAGATCAATCCAGTCAATCCCAAAGGAAATCAACCTTGAATATTCATCGGAAGAACTGATGCTGAAGTTGAAGCTCCAATACGCGGGCCAACTGATGCGAAGAGTCGAGTCAGTGGAAAAGACCCTGATGCTGGGAAACATTACAGGCAAAAGGAGAAAGGGTTGGCAGAGGGTGAGCTGGTTAGATAGTATCATCAACTCAATGGACATGAATTTGAGCAAACTACAGGAGAGAGTGGAGGACAGAGGAGCCTGGCATGGTACAGCCACAGGACTGCAAAGTGTCTGACACAACTTAGCAGCTGAACAAGAGCAACACATTTGCTACTCTGCAGGGAGGTGTAAGAAAACATGGTACAGTGGTCTTTGGAGCCAAGTAAGCCTCCTCAGACTGCAAGGAGAGCCAACCAGTCAATCCTAAAGGAACTCAAATGAGAATATTCATTGGGAGGACTGATGCTGAAGTTGAAGCACCAATCGTGTGGTGGCCATTGGATGCAAAGAACCGACTTGGAAAAGACCCCGATGCTGGGAAAGATTGAAGGCAGGTGGAGAAGGGGATGACAGAGGATGAGATGGTTGGATGGCATCTCTGACTCAATGGATATGAGTTTGAGCAAGTGCTGGGAGGTGGTGAAGGACAGGGAAGCCTGGGGTACTGCCGTCCATAGGGTAGCAAAGAGTCAGACATGACTCAGTGACTGAACAACAATAAATCACCTGCAATGTAAACCCCAGTTCTGCTGATTACTAACCACTAGGCTTTGGTGACGGAACTTGGCCCTTCAGAACTAGAGTTGGGTCATCTGTAAAGTGGGCACAGTAATACTTACCTTTTAAAAATTACCATAAGGATTGGGAATAATGTGAACAAGTTAAGTGACATAGCAATTCTGTCCGCAGTAACTGCAATTATGATTATTTTGGATACCTTTCAGCAATTCTCTAAAGATTCTCCCTTAAATCTGACACAGAAATTGTGCTTTTCCTCTCTCCCCAGTGCTGGATTTAGACATCCTTTTCCTTCATATTCACTTACAATTTCTCAGACTTTCAAGTTAGTAGAAAAAAAACTACAGAAGAAAATTTTAAGGAGTGATGACTCTGCATGTGAGACATTTGTGCAACAATCTATTTTCTGCGTGTGCTGCACATTATGCTACACTGGAATGGAGACAGGTAGAGGACAACTTTGGTGGGGCCTTCCTGCCTCGCTTTGGTATTCAACACATGTGAAAGAATAATAATGGTCATCAGGACTACTGCATACATATTCTACATAAAAGAAAAATCCAATTGGTATTACAGAGCTGCTGGTCTTAGAATCTCTTTCTGCTTCAGCTGATATATAGTGTAAATCTAAAACTTATTTAAAAACCTGTCTAGGTAAGACAGCTTTTAATTAATCTTCTCTTAGTTTTTATACTATATGGTACCTGGAAGATGCAAGATCAATCACCACCGCATTGTAATGTCGGGTTGTGAGACAGAAAGATAAATGAGCTATCAAGTTTAGCATTTTGATAGCTAAGTTAATTTAACTGGCTCCAGAACATACTCTAGATTGGTAGATAAAGTTGTGAGCTGAGGCATTGAATGTTATGATGGCGAGTGTGGTATGTTATTAAGAAAACAAGAATTTGCTAGTTCTTGTCTGTCCTTTACGGAAATTTTAAATCCAAGATCAAAGAGGTGGAGCTGGCTGATGAGGTCATATTGCTAGTTCTGTCAGGCCAATTAAGACAGCTTTATTAATTCAGACTTTTAATTGAGCGCTGTGACAAGGTCCTGGCTGATCTGCAGTTTCCTTCTGCAGTGTGCATGAAGGAAAGCTTGGCCAAGCAAATTAAACTCAGTTTATGCTTAAGGATAGACCTCGAGTAGAGTTTGTCTCCTTATGGTACCTTCCAGAGTTTTTTAAAATCATAAATTGTACTTCAAATTGTGCTTTCTCTATTATAAGAACTTTGAACTGATTCTTGTCCTTGAAGGAAAGGACACCCCATTCAAGGAATATCCATTTAAACATGATGTTTCAATTAGCAAGAAGGATAAGAATAAAACTTCCAGCCTAGCTCCTCCAAACTATCAGTTTAAATTGTAATGAAACTTCAAACAAAAGAAAAATGCCTCAGAAGTCTTTGGAGAAGTATTTAGATATGCTAATCGCAGCTATTAAGGAATATCAACTTTGGAATGTCACATCTATTCAAACAAACCACAGTAAACAAGAGCAGTTTTGAAAGGTTCTCCCTTCCTTAAAAGATAATGAAATCAAACTGCTGTAAGGCAAAACCTTAGCCTCTATCAAGCGCCACACTTAAACAGCCCCAATGTAAGCTATACCAGACTTCTTGGAGTTTCTTTTCATTCATTTGTTCTCTTTTTTTTTTAAGTATTTATTTTAATTGGAAGCTAATTACTTTACAATATTGTAGTGGTTTCTGCCATACATTGACATGAATCAGCCATGGGTGTACATGTGTTCCCCATCTTGAACCCCTCTCCCACCTCTCTCCCCATCCCATCCCTCAGGGTCATCCCAGTGCACCAGTCCTGAGCACCCTGTCTCATGCATCGAGCCTGGACTGGCGATCTATTTCACATATGGTAATATACATGTTTCAATGCTATTATCTCAAATCATCCCACCTTTACCTCTTTAATAGGCATGTATTAAGCACCTACTACAAACAGTCATCTCTAGGTATCAGTGGGGGCTTGGTTTCAGGACACCTGCTACTATCCCCTGAAGATACACGAGTCCTTTATATAAAATGGATGTATCCACAGATATGAAAGGCCAAATGCATACATATCAGGGCCTGTGTGATGTTAGTTTTGGTGCATGCTAAGCTGCTTCATTCATGCCTGAATCTTTGCAACAGTATGGATGGTAGCCCACCAGGCTCCTCTGTTCATGGGATTCTCCAGGCAAGAACACTGGAGTGGGTTGCCATGCCCTCCTCCAGGGGATCTTCCCAACCAGGATTTGAACCTGTGTCTCTTATGTCCCCTGCATTGGCAGATGGGTACTAGTGCCACCTGGGAAGTCCGGGTTAGTTGCTGGTTTTAGCAAGTCACAATTCGTATCACCAAAAAGTCGCAGAGAAATGTGAGTTCATTCCAAAATGGTAAGTGTGATGCTTAGTTTTATTGTGTCAACAGGGCCACAGGGTGCCTAGACACTTGATTAAACATTCTGGATGTGTTTATGAGAATGTTTCTGTATGACACTGTTTCCACCGTTTCCCCATCTATTTCCCATGAAGTGATCGGACCGGATGCCATGATCTTCGTTTTCTGAATGTTGAGCTTTAAGCCAACTTTTTCGCTCTCCTCCTTCACTTTCATCAAGAGGCTTTTTAGCTCNGTATCATCAACTCAATGGACATGAATTTGAGCAAACTACAGGAGAGAGTGGAGGACAGAGGAGCCTGGCATGGTACAGCCACAGGACTGCAAAGTATCTGACACAACTTAGCAGCTGAACAAGAGCAACACATTTGCTACTCTGCAGGGAGGTATAAGGAAACATGGTACAGTGGTCTTTGGAGCCAAGTAAGCCTCCTCAGACTGCAAGGAGAGCCAACCAGTCAATCCTAAAGGAACTCAAACGAGAATATTCATTGGGAGGACTGATGCTGAAGTTGAAGCACCAATCGTGTGGTGGCCATTGGATGCAAAGAACTGACTTGGAAAAGACCCCGATGCTGGGAAAGATTGAAGGCAGGTGGAGAAGGGGATGACAGAGGATGAGATGGTTGGATGGCATCTCTGACTCAATGGATATGAGTTTGAGCAAGTGCTGGGAGGTGGTGAAGGACAGGGAAGCCTGGGGTACTGCCGTCCATAGGGTAGCAAAGAGTCAGACATGACTCAGTGACTGAACAACAATAAATCACCTGCAGTGTAAACCCCAGTTCTGCTGATTACTAACCACTAGGCTTTGGTGACAGAACTTGGCCCTTCAGAACTAGAGTTGGGTCATCTGTAAAGTGGGCACAGTAATACTTACCTTTTAAAAATTACCATAAGGATTGGGAATAATGTGAACAAGTTAAGTGACATAGCAATTCTGTCCGCAGTAACTGCAATTATGATTATTTTGGATACCTTTCAGCAATTCTCTAAAGATTCTCCCTTAAATCTGACACAGAAATTGTGCTTTTCCTCTCTCCCCAGTGCTGGATTTAGACATCCTTTTCCTTCATATTCACTTACAATTTCTCAGACTTTCAAGTTAGTAGAAAAAAAACTACAGAAGAAAATTTTAAGGAGTGATGACTCTGCATGTGAGACATTTGTGCAACAATCTATTTTCTGCGTGTGCTGCACATTATGCTACACTGGAATGGAGACAGGTAGAGGACAACTTTGGTGGGGCCTTCCTGCCTCGCTTTGGTATTCAACACATGTGAAAGAATAATAATGGTCATCAGGACTACTGCATACATATTCTACATAAAAGAAAAATCCAATTGGTATTACAGAGCTGCTGGTCTTAGAATCTCTTTCTGCTTCAGCTGATATATAGTGTAAATCTAAAACTTATTTAAAAACCTGTCTAGGTAAGACAGCTTTTAATTAATCTTCTCTTAGTTTTTATACTATATGGTACCTGGAAGATGCAAGATCAATCACCACCGCATTGTAATGTCGGGTTGTGAGACAGAAAGATAAATGAGCTATCAAGTTTAGCATTTTGATAGCTAAGTTAATTTAACTGGCTCCAGAACATACTCTAGATTGGTAGATAAAGTTGTGAGCTGAGGCATTGAATGTTATGATGGCGAGTGTGGTATGTTATTAAGAAAACAAGAATTTGCTAGTTCTTGTCTGTCCTTTACGGAAATTTTAAATCCAAGATCAAAGAGGTGGAGCTGGCTGATGAGGTCATATTGCTAGTTCTGTCAGGCCAATTAAGACAGCTTTATTAATTCAGACTTTTAATTGAGCGCTGTGACAAGGTCCTGGCTGATCTGCAGTTTCCTTCTGCAGTGTGCATGAAGGAAAGCTTGGCCAAGCAAATTAAACTCAGTTTATGCTTAAGGATAGACCTCGAGTAGAGTTTGTCTCCTTATGGTACCTTCCAGAGTTTTTTAAAATCATAAATTGTACTTCAAATTGTGCTTTCTCTATTATAAGAACTTTGAACTGATTCTTGTCCTTGAAGGAAAGGACACCCCATTCAAGGAATATCCATTTAAACATGATGTTTCAATTAGCAAGAAGGATAAGAATAAAACTTCCAGCCTAGCTCCTCCAAACTATCAGTTTAAATTGTAATGAAACTTCAAACAAAAGAAAAATGCTTCAGAAGTCTTTGGAGAAGTATTTAGATATGCTAATCGCAGCTATTAAGGAACATCAACTTTGGAATGTCACATCTATTCAAACAAGCCACAGTAAACAAGAGCAGTTTTGAAAGGTTCTCCCTTCCTTAAAAGATAATGAAATCAAACTGCTGTAAGGCAAAACCTTAGCCTCTATCAAGCGCCACACTTAAACAGCCCCAGTGTAAGCTATACCAGACTTCTTGGAGTTTCTTTTCATTCATTTGTTCTCTTTTTTTTTTTAAGTATTTATTTTAATTGGAAGCTAATTACTTTACAATATTGTAGTGGTTTCTGCCATACATTGACATGAATCAGCCATGGGTGTACATGTGTTCCCCATCTTGAACCCCTCTCCCACCTCTCTCCCCATCCCATCCCTCAGGGTCATCCCAGTGCACCAGTCCTGAGCACCCTGTCTCATGCATCGAGCCTGGACTGGCGATCTATTTCATATATGGTAATATACATGTTTCAATGCTATTATCTCGAATCATCCCACCTTTACCTCTTTAATAGGCATGTATTAAGCACCTACTACAAACAGTCATCTCTAGGTATCAGTGGGGGCTTGGTTTCAGGACACCTGCTACTATCCCCTGAAGATACACGAGTCCTTTATATAAAATGGATGTATCCACAGATATGAAAGGCCAAATGCATACATATCAGGGCCTGTGTGATGTTAGTTTTGGTGCATGCTAAGCTGCTTCATTCATGCCTGAATCTTTGCAACAGTATGGATGGTAGCCCACCAGGCTCCTCTGTTCATGGGATTCTCCAGGCAAGAGCACTGGAGTGGGTTGCCATGCCCTCCTCCAGGGGATCTTCCCAACCAGGATTTGAACCTGTGTCTCTTATGTCCCCTGCATTGGCAGATGGGTACTAGTGCCACCTGGGAAGTCCGGGTTAGTTGCTGGTTTTAGCAAGTCACAATTCGTATCACCAAAAAGTCGCAGAGAAATGTGAGTTCATTCCAAAACGGTAAGTGTGATGCTTAGTTTTATTGTGTCAACAGGGCCACAGGGTGCCTAGACACTTGATTAAACATTCTGGATGTGTTTATGAGAATCTTTCTGTATGACACTGTTTCCACCGTTTCCCCATCTATTTCCCATGAAGTGATCAGACCGGATGCCATGATCTTCGTTTTCTGAATGTTGAGCTTTAAGCCAACTTTTTCGCTCTCCTCCTTCACTTTCATCAAGAGGCTTTTTAGCTCCTCTTCACTTTCTGCCATAAGGGTGGTGTCATCTGCATATCTGAGGTTATTGATATTTCTCCCGGCAATCTTGATTCCAGCTTGTGTTTCTTCCAGTCCAGAGTTTCTCATGATGTACTCTGCATATAAGTTAAACAAACAGGGTGACAATATACAGCCTTGATGCACTCCTTTTCCTATTTGGAACCAGTCTGTTGTTCCATGTGCAGTTCTAACTGTTGCTTCCTGATCTGCATACAGATTTCTCAAGAGGCAGGTTAGGTGGTCTGGTATTCCCATCTCTTTCAGAATTTTCCACAGTTTGTTGTGATCCACACAGTCAAGGGCTTTGGCATAGTCAATCAAGCAGAAGTAGATGTTTTTCTGGAACTCTCTTGCTTTTTCCATGATCCAGCGGATGTTGGCAATTTGATCTCTGGTTCCTCTGCCTTTTCTAAAACCAGCTTGAACATCAGGGAGTTCACGGTTCACTTATTGCTGAAGTCTGGCTTGGAGAATTTTGAGCATTACTTTACTAGCCTGTGAGATGAGTGCAATTGTGTGGTAGTTTGAGCATTCTTTGGCATTGCCTTTCCTTGGAATTGGAATGAAAACTTTTCCAGTCCTGCGGCCACTGCTGAGTTTTCCAGATTTGCTGGCATATTGAGTGCAGCACTCTCACAGCATCATCTTTCAGGAATTGAAACAGCTCAACTGGAATTCCATCGCTTCCACTAGCTTTGTTCTTAGTGATGCTTTCTAAGGCCTGTCTCTTATACACATCTCATCAACTCAATGGACATGAATTTGAGCAAA
>SJYX01023740.1:587016-698736 GCA_006410675.1 Oreotragus oreotragus
GATGCTTTTGAACTGTGGTGTTGGAGAAGACTCTTGAGAGTCCCTTGGACTGCAAGGAGATCCAACCAGTCCATTCTGAAGGAGATCAACCCTGGGATTTCTTTGGAAGGAATGATGCTAAAGCTGAAACTCCAGTACTTTGGCCACCTCATGCGAAGAGTTGACTCATTGGCAAAGACTCTGATGCTGGGAGGGATTGGGGGCAGGAGGAGAAGGGGACGACCGAGGATGAGATGGCTGGATGGCATCACGGACTCGATGGACGTGAGTCTGAGTGAACTCCGGGAGATGGTGATGAACAGGGAGGCCTGGCGTGCTGCGATTCATGGGGTTGCAAAGAGTCGGACAGAACTGAGCGACTGAACTGAACTGAACTTCTGTATGACATTAACATCTGAATTGGTAATCTGAGTTAAGCAGATTGCCCTCCCCAACATGGGTAGGCCTCACCCAATTGGAGACAAGTCAAAAAGAGCAATAAGAGAATTCTCTCTCTGACTGAGGATATCTGTCTTCTGCCTTCAAGGCTCAGACTAGAGCTGGAATTTGTCCCTTGGCTCTCCTCCATCTCCAGCTTCCCTCCTGCAGGTCTAAGGGCTTCTCAGCCTCTATAATCACATGAGCCAACTTCTTATAATAAAAATACATACCACATACATTTTCTCTGGAGAACTCAGACTAACACAGTATGATAGGTGAGAATTAGAACAACCAATGGAGAAGGCAATGGCACCCCACACCAGTACTCTTGCCTGGAAAATCCCATGGTGGAGGAGCCTGGTAGGCTACAGTCCATGGGGTTGCGAAGAGTCGGACACAACTGAGCGACCTCACTTTCACTCTTCACTTTCATGCATTGGAGAAGGAAATGACAACCCACTCCAGTGTTCTTGCCTGGAGAATCCCAGGGATGGCGGAGCCTGGTGGGCTGCCGTCTATGGGGTCACACAGAGTCGGACACGACTGAAGCGACTTAGCAGCAGCAGCAAAACAACCAAGTCCATTAGTTACACAATTATAACCAAGACCATTCTGTATCTCACATAATGCTCCCTTATTCACCTACAACTTTCCCTCAATGACATCATACTTGCCTTCAGAAATTGACAAATCTAAAGACTCACCCACCTCTGATATTCTACCTTAAGAACTTCTGACCCCAATTCATGAGCAATAGAAAGCTTTCCTTCTCTAACGGGCTGCCATTTCAAAGTTGCCTTACTGTCTTTATTGCAGTAAGTCAACAGACCTCAACTTTGCTTATATCATAATAGGTTTCTTCAGCTAAAGGGAGAATTTTATATGTTTCAAGGAAGAAGCAATTACTTTCACAAATGTATGAATGTTCAGAGCTCAAAACCACCTTAGAAACATTCTAATCGAACTGTCAAAATTTACTATCCTTGTATATAGGTAAGATGATCACTCAAAGTCATTCAGCCAGCTGGCAGCTTTGCCAGACAAGGACTTTTTAAGATTCCAGCAAAAACAACCTTCCTTGCTTTCATTTCAAGTGTACTTAGAAAATGTTAAAGAGATGTTCAGCTTTGAACCAATCTCTGATTCATTAAACAAATCCTTCTAATTGCACTTTTACAAATAAAATGTTATTGCTTTTCAAAACACACACACACAAACACCCACATTCTATCTTAGCAAGAAAAGGAGGGATAGAACCCTTGCATCTGACATATATGTGTGTATATGTGCATGTGTACCACTATGATCAAAAACTTAGATAAAGAGTTTTATAAGCATAGATATTCATGTAATGTTCAGTTTCAGTTTTGCTAATATTCAGTGAAGAAAACTTCAGCCCCTAGTTTTAAATCTAAAAACCCAAGGAGCCTCAAAAACAGTCATCTCACTGGGAGGCAAAAGTGGACAACAATTAAAGAACATAGACTTCAACATTAGCTACATCCAAGTTCAAACCCCAACTCTGCTACTTGAAAGAGAATTCTTAAAACTCTCTTTGTAACCATAATCTCTTAATAAGGGTAGAATGAGGAAAAATAAAAGAAGATGGCCTCTTGTGTTATGATAATCTCTCCAGGTTTGAGGACAGGGACCAAATGGGAAGATATTGCCAGAAGCAAAATCACAGCAACTGTATTTAGATCTGATATGATTTAATATCATTAATAAAAGATTCCTCTGTATTATTCAGTAAGATCTACTTAAAAGAATATTATTATTCCTAAGGGCTAACAAACCCTTAAAATCAAAACCCTGTTTCTAGCAAAAAAGATAAAGAAGGTGAACATGTAACTGCTCCCTCTATTCCTTTTACTGCATCTTGGCAGAAAATAACGATGCCAGAAAACAGCTCATGTTTGTTTGGAACAGCCTTAGAGGAGATGGGCTAGTCAGGGCCTGCTCTGGTGTGATGGAAAGGAGCTGGTTGGGTAGAGTATGCAGTGTGTTGACTACTATGACTGGCTTGCATCTGATCAGACTTGGGTGCAAAGACTACCCTTACACACTTCCACGGTTCAGGCAAATTCTGAAACCAAATAGTAAGAAAACACGGGAGCTCAAGAGTCAAATCAAAGTTCAAAAATAAGCTACACACATCACATTTACCACAAGCTACCTATTTCTACCCCCTCCCCCCCCCAAAAAAATCCAGGTATTAAAAGTATCCTGTCCTCAGAAGAACAGGAAAAAGGAATAGTTGGTACCACTTCCAAAATTGTTCACAGTATTCAGAGAAGAGGCCTCTTTATTTATTTATTTTTTCATGGTGGATTAAACAAATCACATAATCCATTTTGCATTAGTCACTTCCTAACTCTAGGACAGTAAGTATGTTATAGAACATTTATTTATTTATTACTTTTATACTTTTATACATTTTTAAACATTTATACATTTATTACTTCCCCCGCTATGCTTTCTTGTAGTACTCTGCATTTCAGAAAGAAGGTCATGGACCAATAACTTTAGGGACAACGGAGCCAGTTGCTGAGTTGCCTGATGCTAGCTGTGGCCATTTTGAAACTTTGCAAGGAAAAAAAAATGCAAGACCTTCAAGAGGATATAAAAGCTTTCCCTATTTCCGAGAAAGGGGGCACAGTTCTCGAGGAGCTAACCTGCTGCGTTTCCCTTTTCTCTGACAAAAATAATAAAGCTACTCTTTTCCATTTCCTCCAAACTCTGTGTCCATATTTCCATTTGGCATCGGTGGACAGGGAGCCAAGATTTTAGCAACGATTCTCCAGGACAATGTTCCCTGCTCCTTCAGACAGAGGATAATGGGTCAAATCCAAGAAGCTCTGGGTTTCAGCCTTTGGCCCATCCTTTTCCCCACTATTCACACCCTGGGCACAGCCTTCAAAAACTAGTAAACCGAACACAGTGACAGGGGAGTTACAGGATTCTGTTGTGACCTCTGTCTCTACTCCTTCCTATGTTAATGATATTCCATGACTGTGGATGTACAGGAACAGACTGGCCTGCTCCGCATTTACTCATAAATGAATCCTCGATACAGACATTTCACTCTCCATCTACTCAGAACTAAACCCTGCCACCCCTGATGACTGGACTCATCAAGAACCCTGTGAGGCTAGGCCTCTCTCTGTTCCAGGTACCCCTGAGGGAGAAAATGTTCAAAATCACTTTACCCAGACTGTTGAGGAATATGCCATTCAAATGCCTAATCAAAAGTATGATAAGCACCAAACCACGTTATAACTTTTATGCCACTGTAGAAAAAGTTAGATTAGTGTGACAAGATTTGTTCTTTTAAGAGTCATTTTTATTTTCCCCCACTACTCTGTAATCCCTCTCAGACTCTGAAAATTAATCCTCCTATTATTTGTATATTGCTAGATATGAATTTTATGCTGCCTGGTTATGGCATCTGGTATCATGGGCCCCTGAGCAAGCCTCTCAGAGTTTCCAGAAGGTTTTATTTCTGTTAATTCCTAAAGCATTGCAAGATTCAAGTCACTGCATCTTGTAATTTATTTTATTAATCTTAAGTGTATCTTAAAAGAAAAGAATAGAAATTAATGAAAATAAATTAGCATTTTTGATTATAAAAGATACCTTCAAGGGCATTCTCATTTCTTGAAAGTGACTTTGCATTGTTTAGTAATTAGTACTGAAGCAGAAAAACAACAGAATGGCCTAAATTCCCTCAGAAATGGATAGTGTCTCTTTTTACCATCCATAGATGGGGCCACATTAACCGGAGATTGTAGATATTTGAGCTAAAGATGCTAGAAATTGGTGTTGGCCTGTAAGTAAGAGCTGATGAGCATCTCTACAAGGCAAACTATAGTTGAATTCCAAACACCCTTCTCCAACTTCAGTGTTCCCATGTCAATCTAAATAAATGACTGCCTCTCACCTGAACCATTATAATAGGCTCCCAACTAATCTCTTGGTTTCAACTCATAGTCCTTACCATCAAACATACCACCACACAAATCGTATTACGTTACTCCCCCACTTAAATCTTTTGAGGGGCTTCTCATTACAGCCGGGGGCGGGGGGGAAACAAGTTCTTTACCTAGTATGTAAGGCTATGTGTAAGGATCTGCCCCATGCCTACCCCAACCTCGCTGGGTACAGTAGGTTCTGCTAATGCAAAACATGCATTCCTAAAAAAAGAGCTACAGCATAGCAAGCATGCAATAAAACCACGGGGTAACAACACACAAAAACATCACCAGCAATACATTAAATAAAGGTAAGAACTTAATAAAAATGGTGGTGCCGTTTTAATTACATACTGTAAATGGTTAAGAAATAACATGCTCAGTTGCTAACTCGTGTCGAACTCTTCGCAGCCCCTCAGACTGTAGCCTTCCAGGCTCCTCTGTCCATGGAATTTTCCAGGCAGGGACACTGGAGTGGGTTGCATTCCCTTCTCCAGGGTATCTTCCTAACCCAGAGATCAAACCCAGGTCTCCTGTACTACAGGTAGATTCTTTACCATCTGAGCCACCAGGGAAATCTCAAAACTAAAATATATTTTACTTATAAGCATATATCTGAAAAGTGCATACAGTTTATGCACAAATTCAGTCATTATAGTGTTACTTATTAATATAATAAAACTTTCAAACATCTTAATTGTTCAAAAAACAAAAAAAGGTTAAACACATTAAGGTCTGTCCATCTAGCCATATATTATGCTGGTCTTAAAAAGACACTTACAAAGTATTTTTACTGTATTGGTTTATAATAAATAAGAAAACAGAAGGTACAGCATATATTTATAGTCATGTCCAACTCTTTGCAACTCCATGGCCTGGAGCCTACCAGGCTTCTCTGTCCATGGGATTCTCCAGGCAAGAATACTGGAGTGGGTTGCCATGCCCTCCTTCAGGGGATCTTTCCAACCCAAGTATCAAACCCAAGTCTCCTGCATCTCCTACATTGCCAGGTGGATGGAATTCTTTACCACTGAGCCACCTAGGTCTGTGTTTAGTTAGACAAACACATTTAGTCACTCCTAAGTATAAGGCTTGGCTTCTGCTGTGGGGAGAAGTAAAGACATGATGAATTTATATGTATGAAAGTACCTTATGAGAAGTTGTCCAAATGCTACTTATTAGCATCTAAGAAGTATATATATATAAAATATATTTGAAATATATATACATTAGTAAATATGGCGCTTCACCATAGAAAGGCTAGAAGTTTGTGTGTGGGAAGAAGGCCCCAGAAGAGCTGCAGCTTGTGATCACTAGGGGGTAGAGGAAGGTTATCTGAAATTAAAGGAAAGGGTGTAGTACCAGGTGGATGGAAGGGTGTGAGCCATACGCACATGGAGAATTGAGGCAGCTGGTGGCCATCTGAAGTGTATACATGTGTGCATCTGGTATATTCCTACACTGCTCAGTTCAGCTGGGTGCAGTTTTCTTCATTTGCCTTGTGTTCCTCTCAGGCAAAATTACACATAAGCAAATGCAAAACCCATGTAAAGGTCAAATTTTTCCCTATCCATCTTGTTGAAAGAATTTGCATTTTGAAAGCTGGCATTATACTAGAGCTTACTAAACCTCCTGGCATACCATCACAACGCCGTCCACCCTGTCCTGTGTGGGCATCTCCGTTAGGCCAAGTTGTCTCCTTTCGTATTTGCTGTTTCCTCTGTTTGGATTGCTCCTCCCTACATTCTCCCCGTGACTGACTTCATCTCATCCATCAAGCCTCAGTTTTGATGCCACCTCTTCTGAAAGCCCTAACCTGAGATCACCCTCCCTCCACTCTCATTATACTCTATTATAGAATCCTTTTCTCCCATTTCTTTAGAGTTTCTAATATAAGCAGTAATTAATCTTTGTCTTTGCTCTTATCTCTCTTCCATTAGAAGGTAAGTTCCACGAGGTCAGGATCCACATCTCTTGACTTTTTTTAGTATCCTGGCCCTGGCAGGTACAGTGCTCAGCACAAACACAAAACACAGGCATGTGATACATGTCTCTTAAATTAATAAAAGAATGAAGGAATGATTATATCTAGGTGAATACCAAATAACCAGCAGGCTGTCACAGAATGGCCTTATTAATGTGTTATGATACTTATTCTGTTAAACTCCTTACAATTTAGCTCTTGTTCAGATTTAACACTCTCATTAAAAAGAGCTTGAAGGGAAACAGTACAAAATTAAAGAAAAGAATATATGAGAGAATCTTCAACAAAGGGTATTAGACTCACAAAACACAAAAGTAACAGAACTAAAAACAAGACTGTCAAAACAGATAATGCAGTCAAGCTCTTAAAAAAAAAAAAAAAAAAGGACTCTAATCTCAGTGATGTGTAATAGAAAAGGCTCCTATTTGGCAAGTGATTAAAAAGAGATTAAAGATTTGGTGAGGCCCTTATCACAACTCTGTGCCTAGTTTTGATATTCATCTTTTAAGAGGAATGTAGAGAAACTGTGAAGGATCTACAAAGAATCATGTGAACAGGATTAAAGAGTCATAATAAAGACAAGCAACAAGCCACTTAGAGCCTTCAGTTTCTACCTTCTGCTTCATAAAACAGTATGACTAAAATGCTAAAATGTCTGACTATCCCTTCCTTCTTCTGTCTGTAACAATAAAATGTGCCAAAAGTTCCACTCCACAGTTTCCCTTGTAGCTATGTGTAATGCGTGACCATCAGGCTAAATTCTGGCTAATGGGATATAAACAGCTAATTTCAGCTAATGGCATGGCAGCTCCCATAAACCCTCCTAAAGAGAAAGCTATGTCTTCCTATTGCTTCACAATTATTCATTTTTTCATCTTAGAATGCAGCTGTAACACTGGCGTTCAGGTGCCATGTTGGATCATGGAGTGACCTTGAAAATATAGGTCATGGCCAGTGAAGCTAAAGGATATAAACAGCCTGGGTCTCTGTAGACTTTGTGAAACAGAGCCACTGTAGCATGAATTGTCTCACTGTAAATATGAGAAGGAAAATATCTGTCTGGTTTAAGTGATTTTATTTTAGACTCTAATAAGTCACAGAAATAAATGTGTCCCCACTTTTTGTTCTACTTACTAGTTAAAACACCAAGTCTTAGCAGGAACTTTTAATAAACAAAGTCAAGCGACCTGGGCATAGCCAGAGTATGACTGAAAAGTTGAACTGCTCTTCCTAATCAAGGTTAGGAGTTTGGAGATTTATAGGTGATATCCTCAGGGAAAATAGTGGACACATGAAGAGAAATGAAAGAAGCTCCTTTAATTGAAAAAAAGGGACCTAAAAGTTCTCTGAGATAGGTATTTCTACAACAACATTAAACATATAAAGCTGTTCTCCTCTGCTATCAATGGTTGTCCTCTGCTTTCCCCAAACTTTCAGTACAAGTTGTCTGTGCTTAATAACCTTGTATGTGTGGTCTTTGGATAGACAAAAGAGCATAAAAGGTGGGACTGAGTATGAGTAGCTAAGGGTGATATTTGTAGGTTCTGAGAGCTAAGGGTACTATCAGCAAAAAATTTCAAAGCATCTCTCAGTGTAGAGTAAGTCAGAAGAGAATAAATGTCCCCTACCTAATGAACACACACACACACACACACACACACAGATTTCTGTCAAAGGCTTGATGAACCTCCACAGACCATGGAGTTGGGGGCTCAGTACTGAAAGAGAGAGGATACCAGAGCCTAGAAGACTTGGAAACATCCAGCCTGAAGACCTCTGAGTGACATAATATTGAATAATATGAAACGGCCTCTTCTTGGTCCACATAGTGACATACCTATTCTTCACAATAGTATCTCGATGCCACCTTTATAGAGAGACCTTCCATAATCCTCCAGGATGGGATTTGTCCATCCCTTCTCCATAGTAACAAGGTATCTGATACATTTCTCTTCTGAGATTATTCTCTTCGGTTGCACATTGTCCATGATGAGCTATTTGAGACCATGATATCTTATGTTTTGTCTTACCTCAAGTGCTCAGTACAGAGTTAAAACCCCAAAAAAAGCTCTAAAGAACTGAACTGAGTCATGAGTTTTAGGATAAAACAACTGGCATGGTAGGAACCTTAAAGGCAATCTTCATGAATCTTTATTTTGCAAATAAAGAAGTTAAGGACTTGAGATACTAACTGCATTTCCGAAAGTTGCAGAGCTAAGAACAAGCAGAAGGAGGACTAGGGCCCACATCTTTAGATCCCAAATCACCCACTGTTGCCATCATGTTATGTTCATTAATAATAGGGTGGTGAAACACCTCAGGAAAACCTGGGAAAATATACAGATAATTAAGATCAGTCCCAAATTGAGTGCTATTTCACTATATGCCAAATGAAGCTGCTTCTATTTGCTTCAACTTTTGGAAAAGGAAAGCATGAGATGCATGCGTCCTGTTTCCAGGGTTCCTTGTAAGTAAGTGCTAAATATGAATAATGATGAAACAGACTCAGCAACATACAGAAGAGTATGTATGCATCAGCCTTCCTGGGGCTCAAAAACTGCAGTGAAAGGTATACTTTTCAAACTCAATATTGTTATATGGGTCTGACAGAAACCAAAACACACACACACACACAAATAAAGGGGAAATGGAAGAATTTTAATAAGAAATCAGGCAGGGTGGTACACCCATTCATATTATTTTCAGCCCCATGCACAGAATCACACTAGAGCAGTTCTTCCAGCTCTTCATATTCGCCACAACACCTTATTTTATCGCCCTTATTTTTTTTCCTTTCCTGAATCCACTCAATCATTTCGTGCTTCCCGGTGCTCTAGTGTGCTTCTCCAGTGCTTTACTATCTCCCACTTTTCAAAGATAAACACCTCACACCTGGGAAACAGATGCCTCTAATTAGCTTTAAACCTGAAGTTTATGCCTGCCTTTGATGTTTTCTAGGATGCATTTTGGTGAATAATAATATTCTCAATTCAGAACGTTTCAACAGTTAATCAAAAGTCAGTTTGTGTGTGTATGTGTGCGCTCACGCACTTGCACACATGCATGCACTCAGTTGTGTCAAACTCTTTGCAACTCCATGGACTCTAGTTCACCAGGCTCCTCTGTCCACCAGGCTCCTCTGTCCATGGCACTTTTCAGGCAAGAATGCTGGAGCAGGTTGCCCTTTCCTCCTCCAGGGGGATCTTCCTGACCAAAGAATCAAACCCTAGTCTCCTGTGTCTCCTGCATTGCAGGAAGATTCTTTACCACTGAGCCATCAAGGAAGCTCTAATCAAAAATCAGTTTAGCAAAGACATCCTGGCAGTAACCCACCATTATACTCTAGACCTACGCCTGTCTGTCTGTTAAGGGAAGTGAAAAAACTGGATTTGGAAATTAGAAAGTTTCTTTTTCACAAGCCACAGTTTTCTGGGGACCCTGATTTTATAAAATCTGAATAGGAATCAAAGACAGTAACATAATAATAGTAAGGGATTTAAGTACTCCACTTTCAGCAATGGACAGATTATCCAGAGAAAAAAACCAGCAAGAAAACAATAGATTTGAACTTCATTGTAGGCCCAAATGGATCAAACAAACATATGCAGAGCATAATACAATAGCAGCAGAATATATATTTTTTCTCACTTGCATATGGAACATTCTCCAGGATAAGTTATATGTTAGGCCACAAAACACATCCTAAAAAATATAAAAAGACTAAAATAATACCAAGCATCATTTCTGAGCACAATTATATGAAACTGGAAGTGTGTGCTAATCACTCAGTCGTGTCTCACTCTTTGTGATCCCATAGTCTGCCAGGCTCCTCTGTCCATGGGATTCTCCAGGCAAGAATACTAGAGTGGGTTGCCATTCCCTTCCCCAGGGGATCTTCCCAATTCAGGGATCAAAGCTGGGTCTCCTGTATTGCAGGCAGATTCTTTACCATCTGAGCCACCATCAGTAAAGGGAGGAAAACTGGAAAATTATTAAAGATATGGATATTAAACAACATGCTACTGAACAGGTGATGACCCAAAGAAAAAAGGGAAAGGTAAATTTAAAATATCTTAAGACAATTAAAAATTAAAGTTTTGCATGAGTGCTTGCTAAGTCACTTCAGTTACATCCAACTCTTTGCAATCCTATGGACTGTAGCCCACCAGGCTCCTTTGTCTGTGGAATTCTCCAGGAAAGAATACTGAGTGGATTGCCATGATCTCCTCCAGGGGATCTCCCCGACCCAGGGATTGAACCCATGTCTCTTATGTCTCCTTCATTGGCAGGTGGGGTCTTTACCATCAGTGCCACCAGGCCTTCCTCATAGCTGAGTCAGTGAAGAATCTGCCTGCAATGCAGGAGACCCAGGTTCGACTCTGGGTTGGGAAGATCCCCTGGAGAAGGAAATGGCAACACACTCCAGTATTCTTGCCTGGAGAATCCTGTGGACAGAGGAGCCTAGGAGGCTACAGTCCAGGTTGCAAGAGTCAGACATGATTTAGCAACTAAAACCAAAGTTTTGAGACACAAATGAAGCAACTTAGCACAAGTACATAAAAGTGGTTCTGCAAGGGAATTTTGTGGAGATAAATGAATACATTATGAAAGAAGCAAGTTCTCAAATAATCTAACTTTTCACTTCAGGAACTAGAAAAAGAACAAACTAAGTCCAAAGCTGTTTCAAGGAACAAAATAATGAAGAACAGAAATAAGTGAAATAAAGACTAGACAGACAATAGAAAAACATGAACAAAACAGTGTTTTTTGAAGGGGCAAATTTTAAAAATAATATTTTAGTTAGACGAAGGAAATGGCAACCCACTCCAGTATTCTTGCCTGGAGAATCCCAGGGATGGGGGAGCCTGGTGGGCTGCTGTCTATGGGGTCACACAGAGTCGGACACGACTGAAGTGACTTAGCAGCAGCAAGAAAAGAGAGGGAAGACTCAAATAAAATCAGAAGCAAAAGAAAAAGCATTACAACTGATGCTACACAAACACAAAAGATCATGAGAGACCACTTTGAACAATTGTATGCCAATGAACTGAATATCCTAGAACAAACAGATAAATTCCTAGAAACATGCAACCTGCCAGGACTAAATCATACAGAAATAACTCAAATAAAATCAGAAGCAAAAGAAAAAGCATTACAACTGATGCTACACAAACACAAAAGATCATGAGAGACCACTTTGAACAATTGTATGCCAATGAACTGAATATCCTAGAACAAACAGATAAATTCCTAGAAACATGCAACCTGCCAGGACTAAATCATACAGAAATAAAAATCCAACAGACCAGTAATGAGTAAAGATACGGAGTCAGTAATCAAAAACCTCCAAACAAAGAAAAGCCTAGGCTCCAACGGCTTCACTGGTGAATTCTACTAAATGTTAAAGAATTAACATCAATCTTCTCAAACTCGTCCAAAAAACTGAGGAGAAGAAAACATCTCCAAACTCATTTTACAAGGTCAGCATTACTTTAATACCAAATAAGGACATAACAAGAAAAGAAAACTAAAGAACAATATTTTTTATGAACACTGAAGAAAAATCCTCAGGAAAATACTAGCAAATCACATTCAACAGCACATTAAAGTTTCATACACTATGATCAATAGGGCTTATCCCTGGGATTCAAAAATTGTTCAACATCCACAAATCCATCAATGTGATACACCACATTAACAAAATGAAGGATAAAAATTACATGACCATCTCAATAGATGGTGGAAAAATATTTGACAAAACTCAGTGCTATGCTTTCAAGATAAAAACTCTCAACAAATTAAGCATAGAACCAATGTTCCTCAACACAATAAAGGCCATATATGACAAGTCCACAGCTAATAGCACACTTAATACTGAAAAGCTGAAAGATTTTCCTATAAAATCCAAAACAAAAGGAGCATAACTAATCTTGCCACCTCTATTTAAGACAGTAATCTAAGTCCTATCCTGAGCAATAAGGCAAGAAAGAAAGGCAATGCTAAAGAATGTTCAAACTACCACACAGTTACACTCATCTCACACGCTAGCAAAATAATCCTCAAAATTCTCCAAGCCAGGATTCAGTAATACATGAACTGTGAACTTCCGGATGTTCAAGCTGAATTTAGAAAAGGCAGAGGAACCAGAGATCAAATTACCAACATCGCTGGATCATCAAGAAAGCAAGAGAGTTACAGAAAAACATTTACTTTTACTTTATAGATTACACCAAAGCCTTTGACTGTGTGGATCACAACAAACTGCGGAAAATGCTTAAATAGATGGGAATATCAGACCACCTGACCTGCCTCCTGAGAAATCTGTATGCAGGTCACGAAGTAACAGTTGGAACCAGACACGAAATAACAGACTGGAAAAACAGGTTCCAAACTGGGAAAGGAGTATGTCAAGGCTGTATATTGTCACCCTGCTTATTTAACTTATATGCAGACCTAAAGGAAATCAGTCCTGAATATTCATTGGAAAGACTGATGCTGAAGCTGAAACTCCAACACTTTGGACACCTGATGCAAAGAACTGACTCACTGGAAAAGACCCTGAAGCCGGAAAAGATTGAAGATGAGAGGAGAAGGGGATGACAGAGGGTGAGATGATTGGATGGCATTACCAACTCCATGGAGATGAGTTTGAGTAGGCTCCAGAAGTTAGTGATAGAAAGGGAAGCCTGGCATGCTGCAGTCCTTGGGGTCACAGAGAGTCAGACACAACTGAGTGAGTCAACTGAACTGAACTCTTACCACCACTATTTAACACAGTAATCAAAGTCCTATCCTGAGCAATAAAGCAAGAAAATAAATAAAATGCATTCAGACTGGGAAGTAAGAAGTAAAAATGTCTGTAAATGACATGACATCATATATATACAAAACCCTAAAGATAGTACTTAAAAATATTGTGGAACTAATAATCTCAGTAAGGTTGCAGGATACAAGATCAGCATCAAAAAAGCAGTTGTCTTAATCACCTTATTATTTCACAACATGGAAATTGTTTGCCAGTATGAAATTGGCATACTGTTATTTATGAACCCAAAAAAAGGGAAAAAGGAAAGTTTCAGACATTCAATTCTGAGAGATAAGGTTTCAAGTATACTGAAGTACCCAAATAAATGTATAAGTGGCTTATAAAAAATTGAACAAACCAGCAAGCTAGCTCAATTATATTAAATATATATATATTGCTCAAGACCCCATATTATATAATTTGTGGTAAAAAAAAAAAAAAGCATGTGAAGTTAAATATAAATTTAACTCCCTTACCACTGTTTACAGGTTTCCAAAAAGGTCTCATAAGGTGATATAAACATTTATGGAGAATTGAAGAAAAAGCTCAACAAAAATTCATGTTTTATGAAGGGTGAGAAATGATTTTATCATAAGGAAAAATTTTTGAGAATATATAGTTAATCTAATATATTCATGTTAAAATCGCTACATGAATTTTTTTACACACTAAGAAAAGTTATCAAAAAGTTTAAAGAAATTTATTTAACTCTTAGATAAAAATCCATGTTGGTGTATTCTCAAATAAGACTACCAACTACATTTGGTGTTGCTGAGTGAAATAAGCACTAAACTACAGTCAGTGGGTAGGGGGTACAACCAACAGACTTTCGGTGACATTTCAGTTAAATATATTATTAAGTTTATTTCCACACTGAGTAATTTCTATTTTGGGTAAAACACACAATTTTCTTGGTAAAACCCTTAAGTCATTTTGTAGTTTTAAAATTCTTTCATTCTTATACTTTGAATGGACAGAACAAACTGCAGCCAAGTTCATGTTATTGATTAAATGCAGGTAGTTGATCTGTGTATTTCCTCAGTGGCAGTGTTTTCTGACTGTATCCTTTATATGTTAATGTTACCCTCTCCATCTCATTTTTCTTAATGTTACACCTGAAATTTAGAGCTACATTCATACTTCCTCAATTATTTTTTAAAATAACATCAAGTTAATTTTTATTGAAATATTGTTGTTTCACAGTGTTGTGTTAGTTTCCGCTATACTGCAAATAAATTACATTATTTTTAAAAGGAAAAAAAAATACCAACTACATTTGGAACTGAAAAATTCTCAAAAGCTTATAGATACACAAAAGTTTTCTATCAAAGAATAAAGAGTACTTTGGCCTAAAAAAAAAAAGAAAAAGCAGTTGTCTTTCTATATCTCAACAAAGAACTATTTAAAAAATAAGGAAACAATTCCCCAAATTAATGTACATATGTGTATAACTGAGTCATTTTGCTGTACAGAAGAGATTGGCACATACTGCAACCATATTTCAATTTAAAAAAAAGAACATAATACTTAAGAAAAATTTAACCAAAGAGGTAAAAGAGCTATATACTAAAAACTATAAGACAATGAGGAAAGAAACTGAAGGGAACACAGATAAATAGAAAGATATTCCATGTTTATGGATTAGAATAATTAGCATTGTAAAAATGTTCATATTACCCAAAACAATCCACAGGTTCATTGCAATCTCTGTCAAAATTTCAGTTGCATTTTTCACAGATTTTTTTTAAAAAGTAATCCTAAAATACATACTGAAGCACAAAAATGATGGATAGCTACAGCCAATCTTGTAAGACAAGCAAAGTCGGAGCCATCATACTTCCTGATTTTAAATAGTATTACAAAGCTATAGTAATCAAATCAGTAATGTACAATTATATATTAAAAAAAAAAAAACAGACACAGACCAATGGAACAGAATAGAGCTTAGAAATAAACTAACACATACAAAGTCAAATAACGTCAACAGAATAGAGCCTAGAAATAAACCAACACCTATAGAATCATATATGTTAACTAATCTTACCAGTGCGCTAGTGGTAAAGAACCTGCCTACCAATTCAGGAGATAATGTAAGAGAGGCGGGTTCCATCCCTGGATCGAGAAGACCCCATGGAGGAGGGCAGTGGAACCCACTCCAGTATTCTTGCCTGGAGAATCCCATAGACAGAGGAACCTAATGGATTACAGTCCACAGCGTTCCAAAGAGTCAGACACGACTGAAGTGACTTAGCACACGCGCAGTCTGCAGCAAAGGCACCAGAACACACAATGGGGAAAGGATAGTCTCTTCAACAAATGGTGTTGGGAAAATTGTATAGCCATTTGTGAAATAATGAAACTAGACCTTATACTCGGAGAAGGCAATGGCACCCCACTCCTGTGTTCTTGCCTGGAAAATCCCACGGACAGAGGAGCCTGGCAGGCTGCTGACTATGGGGTCACACAGGTCGGACACGACTGAAGTGACTTAGCAACAGCAGACCTTATACTACACCATATACAAAAATCAACTCAAAATGGATTAAAGACAAACTTAGGACTTGAAATCATAAAACTCCTAGAAAAAAACACAGGGAGAAATCTCCTTGACATTAATCTTGTCAGTAATTTTTTGGATTAAAAGCACAGGCACCAACCGCAAAAATAACCAAGTGGGTCTGTATTAAGTTAAAAGGTTTCTGCATGGCAAAGAAAACAATCAGTAAAATGAAAAGGCAACCTAAAAAATGGAAGAAAATATCTGCAGGTCATATATCACATAGGGGGTTAATATCTAAAACATACGAGAAACTCATACAATTCGATAGTGGAAAAAAAGAATCCAATTTTAAAAATGGGTAAAGGATCTGAATAGACATTTTTTCCAAAGAAAATAAATAAACAGCCAACAGATATATGAAAAGATGATTGACCTCAGTAATCACTGAGAAAATACAAATCAAAACCTTAGTGAGATATCACCTCACACCTTTTAGGATGGCTATTATCAAAAAGTAAAAAGATGATAAGTTTTGACAAAGATGTAGAAAAAAAGAGAAATCATTTGTCCTGTTGTTGGGAATATAAATGAGTAGAGGCATATGGAAAACAATATGGAGGCTCCTTAAAAAATTAAAAATAGAACTACCATATGTTCCAGCAGTTCCACTTCTGGGAATATATCTGAAGGAAAAAACACAAAACAAAACACTATCTTGAAGAGAGATCTGCACTGTCATGTTCATTGCGGGATTATTCACAGTATCCAAGATATGGAAGCAAATTAAATCCCTATCATCAGTGGATGAGAGGATAGAGAATGGAAATATATATATATATATATCACATTTTCTTTATGTACATACATACCTTTACACATGTACACACCATGTATTCACATATATAATTTTTATTTGTCAATCATACCCCAGTAAAGCTGTGGAGGGTGGGGTAATTGAGGATAGAAAGATCTGAGAAACAGTAGCAGCTCTATTTGCTAAGTGACCATGTTTCTCCTTTAAGTTTTTAATTCATCCGAGAAATATTTCTATTGGACATACTATTTAGAGCTCTAAAAGTTTAAGCAGAGAGAGAAAGTTCATACAGATGGCACAAGGTACCCATGACTCTGATCGTTGAAGAAATTCTTCTCTAGGTTAAACTCAGCCTAGAAAAATTTCAGTCAAAAAAAAGGAAGAAAAACAAGAATAATTCCCTACTTCAGTATTATGGCTCTATGTGGCAAAATACAGAAAGTCTTCAGATAAAGAAGAAAATTGCAACACCACACAGATAAAGAAGAAAGACATTTAGAGAAACAATTACACTTCTACTTTCTACAGTCTTTTATGCAGCCTTTGGAGGCCAAAAGAAAAGTGGTGCAGAGTAATTTTACATAGATAAACACAGAGTTAACTAGGGCTATAGGAAGAGCTGTAAAACAGTCTACAGAAAATGTGAACTTGGATCTATAACAATGAAAATATTAGTGTTCTATGCAACTAATATTAAGTATTTAAATGACTACTCAAGTGGTCAGGCTACTACTGAACACAAAGAGAAGAGGCTATAGAATAAGGGGATTAAAAATCAGAAACAACCCAAAATATATTAAGCCCATGACAGAAATAATTCTCAGCATATGTTTTAAGGGGTCTCCCATTTTCTTGGTGCAGAAGTTTTGGGAAATTTATATTGTCCTATGACATGTACCTGTAATTATATTTTGTCTCATGTGTGTATTAGTCAAGATAGGTTGTTATGCTATGAAAACAAATTATCCCAAAATCTCTCAACAAGGATTGATTTCTAATTCATACCATCCATCACAGAACAGCTATGGCTCCCAGTCTAAGGCTGATCAGAGTACCTCCATAGGGAACATTGCTGATGGTCATGTCAGTCAGCAAAACAATGTGGCAAGCCTCCTTCCACCTCATGAAGTTTCTGCCCAGAAGTGACATGCATCACTCACTGTGATGGCTCAGGAAAGTCAAATGGCCCTGCCTGAGTTCAATAGGGTAAATATATATAACCCTCCTCAAGCAGACTCCCTGATTGTGAGCCACACAATCTCTCACAAGATAACTGTCTATAGTAAATTATATAATTCTGACTCTATAGTGCCCAAGTTTTTCTGCAATAAAATTATCTTTGCTAAATCTCAAAGAGCTCCAGACATTATTATAAATAGCTATCTAAATTGTGTAGATCCTACTGGTAGTTACCACCAATATTACAGTCAACAGTTTCCCATATTTAAGAAACTCTTAAATTTTAACTCTGGGTATAGTTATGATTTTGAAGCCTTCAGGTTGTCTGCTAAGGTCCTTAAAGAGGAGAAGCAATAACTTGATTGGACTTTTTCTTAAATGTATGTTCCTAAAATTAACAACATATTTAAGTAAGAGTTTGAATGTGTTTGGGTTGTAAATTTACATGTATGAATTTTACATATTTTTCATTTCATACCAAAAAGCCAGATCTTCAAGCACTGCTGCTGCTGCTGCTAAGTCACTT
Organism: Oreotragus oreotragus; assembly: GCA_006410675.1. NCBI lineage: Eukaryota > Metazoa > Chordata > Mammalia > Artiodactyla > Bovidae > Oreotragus > Oreotragus oreotragus. Next base: position 605,216 of record SJYX01023740.1, read on the forward strand.
CAGTCGGGTCCGACTCTGTGCGACCCCATAGACAGCAGCCCACCAGGCTCCCCCGTCCCTGGGATTCTCCAGGCAAGAATACTGGAGTGGGTTGCCATTTCCTTCTCCAATGCATGAAAGAGAAAAGTGAAAGTGAAGTCGCTCAGTCTGTCCGACTGTTAGCGACCCCATGGACTGCAGCCCACCAGGCTCCTCCGTCCATTGGATTTTCCAGGCAAGAGTACTGAGGTAGGGTGCCGTTGCCTTCCCCATCTTCAAGCACTACTCTACAACAATTTTTTTTTTTAAGGACAAGGTCTCCTTAACCCCAGTAATTAATTTTAGAATAGAAAGCACATATTTGATGGCAGAAACATTAATCAGAAATTTGCTAATTATTTTCCATAATGTGGGCTTTAATATGCTTGGTAAAGATAATAAAATATGTCACTTAAATAGTTATTAATCTAACTGAAAACACTCATGTATATGAACCCCATCTTCCTACTACAAAGGATCTGGTGTACTGTGGATCTGTTTACCTATCACTGAGAGGAGGCAAGAGCACTCAGACAAGGATTCTTGGTAATGACTTCAAGTTAAACTTCTGAAAAGTAACATTTATTGTGTCATTTCAGCACGACACTCTCCTGGAGGCAAAGAAAGAATGAAAAGTTTTCATACTCTCCCTTTCACTCTTGTAATTCTTTGCTATAAACTCCTTAACTTTTCTGTTACTCAGTGAAGTCCCTTCTCCTCAGTCAATTATTTAATAATAAGTGTTCCTTTTGAAAATAAGGACACCTAAGAGCTCCAGAACTGAGACTTCCGTTTAATCCAAGAACCATAGGAATCAGTCTGGAACACCACACAATTTTGATAAATTCTAAGCTGAAGTGCAAGCCAGGCTTCAGCAATACGTGAACCATGAACTCCCTGATGTTCAAGCTGGTTTTAGAAAAGCCAGAACCTAGAGCCAGATATCCTGGAATACAAAGTCAAGTGGGCCTTAGGAAGCATCACTATGAACAAAGCTAGGGGAGGTAATGGAATTCCAGTTGAGCTATTTAAATCCTAAAAGATGATGCTGTGAAAGTGTTGCACTCTATATGACAGCAAATTTGGAAAATTCAGTAGTAGCCGCAGGACTGGAAAAGGTCAGTTTTCACTCCAATCCCTAAGAAAGGCAATGCCAAAGAATGCTGAAACTACCATACAATTGCACTCATTTCACACGCTAGCAAAGTAATGCTCAAAAGGTAGGTGTTGCAAGAGGGGCATCAGAGGGCAGACACACTGAAACCATAATCACAGAAAATAGTCAATCTAATCACACTAGGACCTGTCTCTTATACACATCTAGATGTGTATAAGAGACAGCAATTGCACTCATTTCACACGCTAGCAAAGTAATGCTCAAAATTCTCCAAGCCAGGATTTATCAGTATGTGAACTGAGAACTTCCAGATGTTCAAGCTGGATTTAGAAAAGGCAGAGGAACCAGAGATCAAATTGCCAACATTCACAGGATCATTGAAAAAGCAAGAGAGTTCCAGAAAAACATCTACTTCTGCTTTATTGATTACACCAAAGCCTTTGACTGTGTAGATCACAACAAACTGTGGAAAACTCTTAAAGATATGGGAATACCAGACTATCTGACCTACCTCCTGAGAAATCTATATGCAGGTCAGGAAGCAACAGTTAGAACTAGACATGGAACAATGGACTGGATCCAAATTGGGAAAGGAGTACATCAAGGCTATATATTGTCACCCTGCTTATTTAATTTCTGTGCAGAGACATCATGTAAAATGCTGGGCTGGATGAAGCACAAACTGGAATCAAGATTGCCAGGAGAAATATCAATAACCTCAGATATGCAGATGATACCACCCTTATGGCAGAAAGCAAAGAACTAAAGAGCCTCTTGAAAGTGAAAGAGGAGAGTGAAAAAGCTGACTTAGAACTCAACATTCAAAAAATTAAGATCATGGCACCCAGTCACGTCACTTCATCACAAATAGATGGGGAACCAGGGGAAACAGTGACAGACTTTATTTTGGGGGCTCCAAAAACACTGCAGATGGTGACTGCAGCCATGAAATTAAAAGACACCTGCTCCTTGGAAGAAAAGCTATGACCAACCTAGACAGCATATTAAAAGGCAGAGACATTACTTTGCCAACAAAGGTCTGTCTAGTCAAGCTATGGTTTTTTCAGTAGTCATGTATGGTTGTGAGGGTCGGAAAAACTGGTAAGGAAAGCTTAGTGCAAAAAAACTGATGCTTTTGAAGTGTGGTGTTGGAGAAGACTCTTGAGAGTCACTGCAAGGAGATCCAACCAGTCCGTCCTAAAGGGAGTCAGTCCTGAATATTCACTGGAAGGGCTGATGCTGAAGCTGAAGCTCCAATACTATGGCCACTTGATGCGAAGAACTGACTCATTGGAAAAGACCCTGATGCTGTGAAAGACTGAAGGCAGGAAGAGAAGGGGGCGACAGACGATGGGATGGTTGGATGGCATTACCAACTCAATGGACACATGTTTGAGCAACCTCCAGGAGTTGGTGATGGACAGGGAAGCCTGGTATACTGCAGTCCATGGGGTTAAAGAGTTGGACAGGACTGAGGCAACTGAACTGAACTGAAGCTACAGTAACAGATCATATTCTCCTCTCATAGGTGTTGACTAAGTTTCCCAGGAGGCTCAGTGGTAAAGAATCTGTCTGCCAAAGCAGGAGATGCAGGAAAATCAGGTTCGATCCCTGGGTCAGGTAGATCCCCTGGAGAAGAAAATGGCAACACACTCCAGTATTCTTGACAGGATAATCCCATGTACAGATGAGCCTCATGGGCTGTGGTCCATGGGGTCCAAAAGGCAGACAGAACTGAGCATGCAAGCACACTCGCAAGCAGAGGGTAGGTTAGAAATTTGGCCAATTAACCAACTGATTAAAGGAAGAGAGAAGCTGGTATGGATGACCTGAGAATCCTCCCAGTAGCAATGTCAAACTCAGGTCATGAAGTAGAAGGAAGAGGTGACAGGATGGTTCTTACCACCTCTTCCTCTTTCTTGATCACTTGGTTAACACCAATTCCACTTACTCTCGGCTTCCAGAACCACAATTGCCTTTGACCTTTGGCCCTGTTCTTGGCCTGAAGCAGTTCAGTCATCTGATCATTTGTTTCAGGCCTAGTCTTCAGCTTTCCCAAAAGCCCCCATTAGTGAAGTTACCCTTTTGAATGAGAATAAACAAATAAGCCTAGGAATGGATTGAAAAAGTCTACTTGCTAAATGTCTGTTGAAGACAAAAGTTTGACAGGGGCCAGAGTCACATTTTAGATTGTTTGGAAGATGTACAGAAGTGGCATAATCACCCCCTCAATCCCCCAATTTAAATTGCTTTCTGATAGGTACTGAGAGCTGCAATTTGACCTGCTTAAATCCTTCTCACATGTAAAAGCTTAACTCAGATGACAGTCCCATCTTGAAGCCCCCTCTTCCCCTATATCTCCTGCGAGGCAATATTAACTGTTCCTTCTTCCATGATCTTTAATACTTAATTCATAAACTTCTTGTGGCATTTTCATGTTACATTATTTAACTCCGTGCATGATACTCTATGTATCATTCTTGCAAAAGACCAATCTCCCAAAGGCAAAATTAAATCTTATTTATCTTTACATCTATGATGCCAACAGAACTTGAACATGTGGCAAGTGCCAGAGACACTGCTCACTGAACTGGAAGTTAGTTGAGGGTCAGTGGTGTGTAGCAGATGCTGCCTACAAAGAGGTAATATGGAATACCATAGGAAGGGCGTGAGCTTTGGTTTTAGAGAAACCCAAGGTCAAATCCCAACTCTGCCAACTATGAGCTATGATATAACCTTAGATAATGTTATTTAACCTCTCAAAAACTATCCTTGCCCTTGTAAAATGGAGATCATCATTTCTATCCTGCTAGATCACATTGTAAATTAACCAAAAGGGATGCACAGTACTTAGTATCTGGTGAGCTGCAATGACCAAGAGGGTTGCAATGAATGACCAGATGCCCTTGGGTAGGTCTTACTGGTTCTGTGTGCTCCTCCTCCAGCTTTTGTGTGCTTCGGTTCTAATGGACGACACCCACTATTTCTCTCAGAGGAATATCTTTGGGTTGCTAGAAGGGATTTGGCCTCAACAAATAGAACCCAGAGACAAAAGTATTCATGTTTGTGGCTGTGATTCATACAGGAGTATACTAGCCCAACACCCTTGCCTGTGGGTGAGATAAACATAGTAATTTAACTTATCCTATCAAGCTCCCCTTGGGACCTGGCTAAGACAGGAGCATGACCTATACTCACACCCAGGTTTGGCTTCTTCCCCTATTGTCTGTCTTGCTTCCTACACTCCTTCTGTCTTCTGCTGGAATCACTGACTTCATATATTTTGTGATGTGACTTCTTGTCTCAGGGTCTGCTTCTGAGAATCTAAGACGTGAGTGCTCTCAAATCAGAAACTGTTGTTACAAGCCAGAATGGCTTAAAAACAAATACAAAAAAACACCACCCCTAAGAATATCTTCCTGTTGTCACCATCCACCTAACTTTCCTATTCTGTCCTCATTGCATTTTTCCTCTTCAACATGTTCATCCCACCCAGGGAAAAGGAGAATCAGGAGACTTACTTTTTCTTTTGATGAAACATATATATATTCATATTCTTCATTGGGTAGCTGCCTATTCAAAGCAGATTTGCTCATTGCTAAGCATCTTGAGAGTGATTAACAAATGTGAAAAATAAAACAAAACTATGTTAAGCAATGTCTCACAGAGATGGGAAAGATGTTTTCCATGAAAATCTTGTCCAGGAGATTCAAGAAAACAGATGAGTCTCTTTTGGGACTGGCAAATTCTGTCACATTGTGAGGACACCTTCCCCTGGGGAATGGCCCAGCCCGAGGGCTACATTCATTTCATCACATGTCGTTTTGCTGAGATCAATTTTCAGTCGCATCACAGAATTTCGAAGAACTACCCTGATCCCTTTGAGGATGTTCTTCTTTCACCAAAGCAGGCCTCTGCAATGCTATCCCTTAACTATGAAATAGTACCTCTCAAGTTCAAACACAGGCTGTGCTGCTTACTGAGTGACTTTGGGTAAATTACTCTTCCTAAACTTCAGTTTCCTGATCAGATTTGGAAAATAACAGTCTTTACCTCATAAGGTTGTTGTGATCCAGTGAAAAGATGTACATAAGACATGTAGTTCAGTACCTGGCCCGAAATAAACACAACCCAAGAAGCCAGATATTTCTTGTTGTTATCATTGTTTTGCTCATTGTTTTAACACTTTTTTTTCCCTTAATCTTCTAAAATGAACAAGAACAACAAACTTAATTTGAAAAGCGTGGGTTATCTCTCCTGGATGAAGAACACTTAAAGAATGGAATAGTAATTACTAAGGCTGAGGGGCTACCAAGGAGGAAACAGAACAGACTCATTCTGTCTGAAGGCATATAGAACTACCAACCATTTGTGAAACTCCTATGAAGCTGTTTCACCAATATGAATGGAATTACCAAAAAGTCCTCATTTCCCCATGCTAGGATGGGGTCCATGGGAAATGGTGTGCTCCCTCCCACAAGGGACTTTCATGCAGGTAGGGACTAAACAACCACTTTCGGGGAATACAGGCACAGCTCATTTAATTGAGCTTTGTTCTAGTGCACTCCACAGACATTCCATTTTTTACAAACTGAAGATCTGTGGCAACCATGCACTGAGCAAATCTACCAGCACCATTTTTCCAACAGCATTTGCTTACTTTGCAGTTCTTGTCACATTTTTTCTATGACGAAGAATTGATGCTTTTGAACTGTGGTGTTGGAGAAGACTCTTGAGAGTCCCTTGGACTGCAAGGAGATCCAACCAGTCCATTCTGAAGATCAGCCTGGGATTTCTTTGGAAGGAATGGTGCTGAAGCTGAAACTCCAGTGCTCACCTCATGCAAAGAGTTGACTCACTGGAAAAGACTCTGATGCTGGGAGGGATTGGGGGCAGGAGGAGAGGGGACAATGGAGTATGAGATGGCTGGACAGCATCATGGACTTGATTGACATGAGTCTGAGTGAACTCCAGGAGTTGGTGATGGACAGGTATGCCTGGCGTGCTACAATTCATGGGGTCGCAAAGAGTCAGACATGACGGAGCGACTGAAATGAACTGAAAAGATGATGTTTCAAATTTTTTCATTACTACTATACTTGTTACAATGATCAGTGATCTTTGATGTTAACACTGTAATTGTTTGGGGGCACGGCAAACTGTACCCATACAAGGCTAACTGAATTGATAAATGTTGCATGTGTTCTGACTGTTCCACCAACCTGCAGTTCCCCTGATTTTCCCCCACTCCTTGAGCCTCCCTATTCCTTGAGACACAACGATATTGAAATTAGACCAATTAATAACACTACAATGGCTTCTAAGAGTTTAAGTGAAAAGAAGGGTTCCACATCTCTCATTTTAAATAAAAAACTGGAAATGATTAAGTTTAGGGAGGAAGAGATGTCAAAAGCCAAGAGAGGATGAAAGTGAGGCCTCTAGTGCCAGAGTCTAGAATTGAAAAGTTCTTGAAGGAGATTAAAGTGCTATTTCAGTGAGCATATGAATGATAAGAAAACAAAATAAACTCGCTGCTGATATGGGGAAAGTCTCAATGGTCTGGATAGAAGATCAAATCAGCTACGACATTCCCCTAAGCCAAAGCCTAATTCAAAGCCAGGCCCTAATTCTCTTCAATTCTATGAAACCTGTGAGAGGTGAGGAAGTTGCAGAAGAAAAGTGTGAAGCCAGAAGAGGTTGGCTCATGCGGTTTCAGAAAAGAAGCCATCTATACAAGATAAAAGCACAAGGTGAGGCACCAGTGCTGATGTACCGATGTACAGCTGTAGGTTATCCAGATCTGACTCTTTATGGCCCTAGAGACTATAGCGCACCAGGCTCCTATGCCCATGGGATGTTCCTGGCAAGAATACTGGAGTGGGTTGTCATTTCCTTCTCCAAGAAGATCTAGGCAAGAAAATCAAATAAGATGGCTACACTAAACAACAGATTTTTAATGCAAATGAAACAGCCTTAAATTGGAAGAAGATGTCATCTAGGACTTTAGAGAGAAGAGGTCAATACCTGGTTACAAAGTTCAAAAATAGGCTGACTCTCTTGTTGGGGACTAGTGGGGTTCAAGCTGGTGACCTGAAGCCAATGCTTATTTACCATTCTGAAATTCCTAGGGTCCTTAAGAATTATACTAAATCTACTCTGCCTATGCTCCATAAATGAACGACAAAGCCTGGGTGACACATTTCTGTTTACAACATGATTTACTCAACATTTTGAGTCCACTGTTGAGATCTACTGCTTGGAAGAAAAGATTCCTTTCAAATTACTACTGCTGTTGACAATGCATCTGATTACCCAAGAGCTCTGATGGAGTTGTACGAAATTCACATTCATGCCTGCTAAAAAAATTCCATACTGGAGCCCATGGATCAGGGAGTAATTTCAGCTTTCAAGTCTTATTATTTAAGAAATACATTTCATAAAATGACAGCTATCTGAGAGAGTGATTCCTCTGGTGGACCTGGATAAAGTTTCACCATTCTAGATAACATTAAGAACATTTATGACCTATGGGGAAAAGGTCAAAATACCAACATTAATAGGAACTTGGAAAAAGATGATTTCAACCCTCATGGATGACTTTGGGGTATTTAAGACTTCAGTGGAGAAAGTAATTGCAGATGTGCTAGAAATAGCAAGGCAGCTAGAACTGACTGGAAAGAGAGCCTAAAGGTGAGACTGAATTGCTGCAATCTCAGGATCAAACTTACACAAATGAGAGGATGCTACTTAGGGATGAGCAAAGAAAGTGGTTGCTGGAGATAGAATTTCCTCCTGGTGAAGATGCTACGGAGATTTTTTAAATGACAACTAAGGATTTAAAATATTACATAAACTTAGCTGATAGAGCAGTGGTAGGGTTTGAGAGGCTTGATTCCAATTTTGAAAGAAATTCTACTGTGGATAAAATGCTATCAAAATAGCATTAGCATTGTATGCCACAGAGAAATCGAGAAATCTTTCACGAAAGGAAGAGTCAATCAATGCAGTAAGTTTCATTATTGTCTTATTTTAAGAAATGGCCACAACCACTTCAACCTTTAGCAACCACCACAGTGATTAGTCAGCAGCCATGAACATCAAGTCAAGACCCTCTACTAGCAAAGAAACTATGATTTCTTAAGGCTCTTGTGATGGTTAGCATTTTTTAGCAATAAATTATTTTTTAATTAAGGTATGAACACTGTTTTTTAGACATAATGTTATTACACAGTTAGACTACAGTATAGTGTGAATATAACTATACATGCACTAGGAAACCAAAAATTTACTGTGACCCCCTTTATTGCAATATCTGGTTTGCTGAAGTGGTCTGGAATAGAACTGAACCTACATTATATTCGAGGTGTGCCTATACTATATATACATTATATATATAATATATATTATAATATATATACAGTATAAATTGAGTTTATTTTGGCTTTAAATAGTTACAATTTGGTTGTAATTACAAAGAAGTAAATGCAAGAGAGAATATACCTTAAGGTTACTGGCTGTCTTCTGCAAGCCATTAATAGGAACGCAGACAGAATCCCAGTGCCATCATGTACCTGCATCCCGTTCATCACTGTATGTCTGCTTCTCTCTTTCCTCCGGCCACAAAGAGGCTTCCTCTGTCTCAGTTTTCATGACTGAATGAGGACCCTATAAATTCCCAAATTTTACACCTTACAGGCCAGATACTCAAAATGATAGCTAATCCAAGGTTCCGTGGTTGTCACAGATCCAAATTCCTATGGTAGGAACTATGCACCATTCGACTGCAATATGGACCAGACAAATGCGGCCATGGGTCAGGATCCACAACACTGCCCTTCCCACAGTAACTGTGGAAGAGAATGAGAGGAGGAGAGATGGCGGACCAGATAAGAAGGGAGAAGTTTCTAGAAGTGGGGAGAAGGCCTTGGGGTACTTCTGGACAGACAAAACAACAGGTATTCACTATCCTCCAGAATGGATGGAAAGTGGAACAAATTTCCTTTCACTTTTTTCTACCCCAGCAATTCTATCTGTCCAAAGTACGACTGTATGTCCCAATGGATTCAAATCAGTGATTAGTTTGAAAAATTAGTCCAAAAAATTAAAAATTATGAAAATCACTCATTTACTTCTTTAAATTAACAGTGAGGAAATTAACCATACGAAGATATCTACCACATTTCAGTGAATATAAAATACCACTGCTTCTAAAACACACCATTGTTTTATGTACTACCAAGAAAGAAAAACCCACTCCAGTGTTCTTGCCTGGAGAATCCCAGGGACGGGGGAGCCTGGTGGGCTGCCGTCTATGGGGTCGCACAGAGTCGGACCCGACTGAAGTGACTTAGCAGCAGCAGCAAGAAAGAAAAANCGAAGATATCTACCACATTTCAGTGAATATAAAATACCACTGCTTCTAAAACACACCATTGTTTTATGTACTACCAAGAAAGAAAAACCCACTCCAGTGTTCTTGCCTGGAGAATCCCAGGGACGGGGGAGCCTGGTGGGCTGCCGTCTATGGGGTCGCACAGAGTCGGACCCGACTGAAGTGACTTAGCAGCAGCAGCAAGAAAGAAAAACATTGCCAAAAGTAGTTGTAAGACATAATCAAATGTTAAAAAAAAAAAAAGTTTCAAAGACAGCAAATGAAGATATGCACATCTTAGAATCGATGAGATATAAAAAATGAGTTTGAAATTCTGTATGCTCTGACATAGACTCTGTGCTTTCTTTCACTTAACAAATGAGATTTGAGTCAGTTAGGCAAACATTTAATGAGCATATGATAGGCATTATGATAGGCAGAAGGGATGCAGAAATGCTTAGGAGAGGATTTCTAGAAATTTATAGGGTGAGAGGATACAGCCACAGAAACAAATAAACCACCAAAGATATGCACATGATAATAAGCATTCTTTAGGATTTTGAAATGCAACAAGATCCTTCCTGGTTTAGGGCCTTTTAAAGCCATGCCTTCTGCCAGGAATGCTGCTTCTTCTTCACCAGGCTAACTGCTATTGATTCTTTGATCTCATATCCTGTACCTCCAAAAGGACACACACACAAGAACCCTGTCACTACCTTACAAACACATAGATCTTGTCCTTTAAAATTTTTACCCCCACTGTATGTGACATTAATATTGGTCTCCCATAGCTGGAAACTCTACATGCTTAGTCACTCAGTCATGTCCAACTCTCTGCAACCCCATGGTCTGCAGCCCACCAGGCTCCTCTGTCCATGAGGATTCTCCAGGCAAGAATACTAGAGTAGGTTGTCATGCTCTCCTTCAGGCGATCTTCCCAACCCAGGGATCAAACCCAGGTCTCCTGCATTGCAGGCAGATTCTTTACCAGCTGAGCCACCAGGGAAGCCCAGAAACTCTTGAAGGACAGAATTCTGACTTGCTTAGTATTATAATTCCAGTTTTACAATGGGAAGAATATATTGAGTGAATGAATAACTTCAAAACTTGAAGATTAAATGCTTTTATGCTTGTTTTTGGCTTCTTTTCTATTTAGCTGGAGAGATTTTTTGCTCATTTTCCACAGATACACAGTTGTATATATTGATAATATGTAAAGACATTCTGGAATGGTCCCTGCGAAAACAGAGGACACTGGGCACTGATGGGGTTCAGGCATAAACAAGATCTCTCATCCGGTAAAGGGAATCAAGGAAGGCTTCACAGTTGTATATATTGATAATATGCAAAGATATTCTGGAATGGTCCCTGCAAAAATAGAGGACACTGGGCACTAATGGGATTCAGGCATAGACAAGATCTCTCATCTGGTAAAGGGAATCAAGGAAGGCTTCATGGGGAAGAGGAATCTGATCTAGGCTTTCAGGGATCTCAGGAGGTAAATGCTGAGGTGGGAGAAAGCATCTCAAGTAGAGGTACTAGAAGATTCAGAGCCAGAAGTGGGAAAGACAAAGGGATTTGGGGGAAAAACAGTTTGTCAAAACTGCTAGTTAGAAAGGTAGATTGAGGATAAATTGAGAGGAGAGGTGAGCTTAACACTAAGCTAAGGGGGCTTTCCTGTTGGCTCAGTGGTAAAGAATGTGCCTGCCAATTCAGAATACACAGGAGACGTGAGTTCCATCCCTGAGTCAGGAAGATCACCTGCAGAAGGGAATGGCAACCCACTCCAGTGATCCCAGTTGAAAGTCTTGCCTGGAAAATCTCTCTGAAGAGAGATTAAAGGAACAGACTTCTCCAAGGCCTGCCCTGGGGGTGAGAAGCAACTTCTAGGTGAGATCCTGCAGAGAAAGTTACAGAGGCAGTATTCCCAAGATGACATTCGGAAACAGAAAACCACTTCCAAATAATTACAAACAAATTCCTATCAGCCATGCTAGAGGAAGAAATAAATTTTCTCTATAGAAAATTGTAATATCATTGTCATATGAACTGATGATCAAAGAGCATGCAACCAAATACATAGGGAAAGAGTATTATAGAAGTATCAGTTCAGTTCAGTTCAGTTCAGTCGCTCACTTGTGTCTGACTCTTTGCGACCCCATGAATCGCAGCATGCCAGGCCTCCCTGTCCATCACCAACTCCTGGAGTTCACTCAAACTCATGTCCATCAAGTCGGTGATGCCATCCAGCCATCTCATCCTCTGTCATCCCCTTCTCCTCCTGCCCACAATCCCTTCCAGCATCAGGGTATTTTCTAATGAGTCAACTCTTTGCATGAGGTGGCCAAAGTATTGGAGCTTCAGCTTTAGCATCAGTCCTTCCAATGAACACCCAGGACTGATCTCCTTTAGGATGGACTGGTTGGATCTCCTTGCAGTCCAAGGGACTCTCAAGAGTCTTCTCCAACACCACAGTTCAAAAGCATCATTCTTCGGTGCTCAGCTTTCTTCACAGTCCAGCTCTCACATCCATACATGACCATAGTAGGCAAGAAATTAATAATAAAAATATTAACTGATTTTCTTAGATTTTGTGATGATTGTAATATTTGTTACCTTCTAAAAAAATTTACAGGGACCTCCCTGGTGGTCCAGGGGTTAAGAATCTGCCTTCCAATGCAGGGGGACAAAGGATCGAGCCATGGCTGGGGAACAAAGATCCACATGTTGCAGAACAACTAAGCCCAGGCTCTGCTACTACTGAGCCTGTGCACTCAAGAGTTGCCACAACTACAGAATCCGAATGTTGCAACTAGGACCAGATGCAGCCAAATAAATACTTTTTTAAAAAATTTATAAAGGATGCAATGTCTTTTCTCATTCAGGATGAGAAGTGTTCGGTTTTCTACCTAACTTTTAACTCACTATTTCATATTTTTCTTAGTGAGGGCTCCAAAAATGATCTAAGCTTCAAGTTCCCTAACCCCTGCCTGCATGTGATCCCAGTTGAAAGTCTTGCCTGCCCAGGGCTGAGATGGTATTTGGTCGGAAACAGAGAAGCAGAGATGTCAGCTAATCAGTTTTCATGCTAATTTGTATAAGAATGAACATAAATCTTTATGTATCAGTGTTTGCAACTTTATCTTCCACTGACAGTATTGATAATTACTTAGAAAGTAAATGCCTTCTTTATTCTTTTTTAAGTTCTTCTATGCTGTGATTTTGCTGCAGGAATTTATCTGCTGATTCTCCATTTTGAAACAGAAAGATTTGCCTGTAAACTATAACTACTTTGCTCAGATCGAAATTCCTTCCCTGGCATCATGATGTTATTAATACATCACATCCATTTTATCCATATCGCTTTTCCTGCGTTTGGCTACCGGCACAGATTAATAGTTGTCTTTGCATTATGCAGTGGAACTTAATTTCTATTTGAATGTTTAACACCATTGTAATGATTTTATTGCAATTAAGAATGATAAATGTTTCCCTTCCAGTCTCAAAATCAATATTCACAAAGTAGAGGAGATAGGCAGGAATGTGGCAGTTAGAACAGGAGATTTTCAAGGAAATGAGAGAAGATGGAGGCAAGCTGAAAAGTACTAGCATAGATTAAGCACCTACTGTGTGCTGGACACTCTGAGAGGTACTACACAAAATAGAGATGGTAGTTGCAAAACCCATGGCAAAAAAACAGCTAATATTCACTGCATACTTTACTCTGAGGTGAGCACTTACCATGTTTCCTGACTTGGACTTCCTACTAATGCTATAAGGTAAATAGTATTTCTATTCTTTTTTGTGGATAAGGAAACTGAGGCTCAGAGAGGTTACTAAGTAACTTGCCCATAACCATAAAACTGGTGCATGGAAGACTCAGGCAGGACTTGAATTCAACTCTAATTCCAAAGCATCATAAATTTGATACCATTGTATTAGTTTGCTATGGTTGCACAACAAATTATGGCCAAACCACACCCATTTAAGATCTTGCAGTTCTGTAGGTCAGATCTGAGNTTCCTCTTTCAGTATCCTATCATTTTGCCTTTTCATACTGTTCATGGGGTTCTCGAGGCAAGAATACCGAAGTGGTTTGCCAGTCCCTTCTCCAGTGGACCACATTCTGTCAGACCTCTCCACCATTCAACGTTCAAGGTCAGCAGGGGTGGCGATGAGGAGATACCCCTCATCCAAGGTAAGGAGCAGTGGATGCGCTTTGCTGGAGTAGCCGTGAAGAGATACCCCACGTCCAAGATAAGAGAAACCCAAGTAAGATGGTAGGTGTTGCAAGAGGGGCATCAGAGGGCAGACACACTGAAACCATAATCACAGAAAATAGTCAATCTAATCACACTAGGACCACAGCCTTGTCTAACTCAATGAAACGAAGCCATTCTCTACAGTAGGACTTTTAAAATTTGTATATAGTAGTTTGCATCTGCTACTCCCAAACTCCTAATTTACCCCCTTTGGTAACCCTAAGTTTGTTTTCTATGTCTGTGAGTCTGTTTCTGTTTTGTATGTATATTTGCTTGTGTCACAGTTCATTTATTATTTATACGATTTATGTATTTGGCTGCAACAGCTCTCGGCTGTGGTGCTCTAGCTTCTCTCTAGCTGTGGCAGGAGGGCTTAGCTGCTCCTTGGCATGTGGAATCTTAGTTCTTTCACCAGGGATCACACCCATGTCCCTTGCATTGGAAGGTGGATTCTTAGCCACTGGATGACCAGGGAAGTCCCTGTATCATATTTCAGATTCCACATATAAGTCCTTTCATATGTTATTTGCCAGGAACTGTATTTTTAATATTTGTCTCCATGTCTGTCTCCTCTCCCCAGCCTAATAAATTATTTCTTGTCTCATCTCTTGTCCTTTGCTCTTCCTCAAGCACTTCTCCCAAACATTTTGTTTACTTCAGGAATAGCTTCGACTCCTCTAAGAGCTTAAGTTTTAGAAGCCACACAAATATTAAAGAGAACTCTTTGTCGATCATTTTATAGCCCTCTTTCAAAGCATTTAGCACAGAATACCTTAACTACTGTTGACAAAAATCAACATGTTATGTAGAAAGGAGAAGTTACTAGATCAAATGTTTTCCCATCACATAGGTACAGATATTTTATTTTACGGAGTCAGACCACCTTCAGTTAGTGAGTATTTGGTAAATAACCATTGACAGTAATGTCAATAACCACCCCCCCCTAAATTTGGGGAATTTTCCTATAAAATAAGGGCATCCTCTGGAATTTATTTTTGGTCAGATTAAGACAAAAGGTAAGAATCCTTAGAGAAATGATCTCTCCTGTGATGTTTTGGAGAATGATAAAGTAAGACTATTCAATAATGAGACAATTCATTAAAAAATTTTAATGAATTTTAAATTCATTAAAATTTTCCTCTGCTGAACACCAGAAGACAGTTAAGAATAAGAGGTAGTACCTCTTATCTCTTACCTTTGTAGCTGTAAAACTGAGACAGAAATGTAATTCACTTCAAAGTCACAGCCTGTTAGTGGCAGAGTTTGAAACTGACTCTTTAACACTCATTATCAGGGTCCTGCTCAGTGCCTGGCACTATTCTAAGCATGTAACATGTATATCTAAAATGAAATAAAATTTAAAAACTCTAGTAGTTTTTAAAACTTTTTCCCCTTAGAGATCCCAGATTAATCTTGGCTGCTTTTAACTGTATTAAGACTTTGAAACAGGGAGAATGTAAAAGTTATTTACAAAGATTGGTAGGTTAACCTAGCAAATGTTTCCTGGAGCCATCTGGACACATATCAGTAATAAAAAATAAGCTATATGTGAGTTGCTGTGTGCATTTTTTATCTCTCTACACCTAAAGCATATCCTGTTTGCTAAACATCTTGGACTCACTCTTCATTCCCATTTGTTTGCTCTTTTCTTTTTTTTTTTTTTGGACACCACAATTTCCACATATACATGTACTTGTGTGTTTATAACATACATTAGCAGTAATAAAAGATATAGTAATAATAGTCAACATTTATTGAATTCTTATGGCTTCCCAGGTGGTGCTAGTGGTAAAGAACCCGCCTGCCAACGCAGTTAGACATAAGTGATATGGGTTTGATCCTTGGATGGGGAAGAGCCCCTGAAGGAGGGCACAGCAACCCACTCCAGTGTTCTTGCTTGGAGAATATGATGGACAGAAGAGTCTAGAGGGCTAAGGTCCATAGGGTCACAAAGAGACATGACTGAAGCAACTTAGCATGAGTTCTTGCTGTGTGCCTGGTACTTTCTAGGTACATTACATGTATTAAATCACTGAATCCTTTAAAACAAACTCATGTCCCCAATTTATAGTTGAGGAAATTGAGGCATAAAGAAGTAACCTGTCCGATGGTAAAAACTAGCAAATGGTGGAGGGAAGATTACACCAAGACAGTCTGTGCACTGAGCTGCTTCTCTATGAACATGAGAGTGTTGTTATAAGAGCTGTGGATTCTTCTTATATTGTATATTATGAGGTTTTCTGGTGGGCTGCCATCTATGGGGGTCGCACAGAGTCGGACACGACTGAAGTGACTCAGCACCAGCAGCAGAGGGAAAAAGAACTTCTACAAACAAACTAAGTCTAATGTCCCTGGAATCATTTCGCTGATTTGTGTGTAGGATGCCACCCATTCCCCTAGCGTAGGAAATGCCACCCCTCTCCAGTACTCTTGTCTGGAACGGAGGAACCTGGAGGGCCACAGTCCATGGACTTGCAAAAGAGTCAGACACGACTGAGCACGCTCACATGCATGACACCCACAGCCATACTTTTAAGACTTTTCATACTGGAAGAGGTAAAGCGATGTCAGGTATAGAAAACTGATACTAGAATCTCTAGTTTTACTTCACCAGGTTGTTCCTTACAAAGGCCTCTTCACTGATGTGTAAGGGACTCAGCAGAACATGTGAGACACAACAAATAGTTTAAAATATCTCCCCAAATTAAGTCACCATCATATTTTAAGTTAGTGTTTGATTGTATTTACCATTGGAGCTCTTCACAATTGTTCATTGTTACCACATTATAGAATGATGGGACACTTATTAAATATCTACCAGGTAAGGTCTCCCTGATTGATAACACAAATGCTGGACTCAGCATTTCTCCTTCTCCCCAGAGCTAGGCTACTCCCTGGAGGTCACTTCTTTGTGTGGACTTTCTGTAATTCATTTGCCCAGAGTATACTTTTCAATGGACATAGTTCACTCTTTGTTGATCAGAGTTGTAAAGTATTTGCTGTCTGCCTGGGTTTTGCAAATTATCTGTGGTAAAGGATTAAAGTGTAAACATCAGGTTATTGGCCTTCAACGTTATGTGGCCTGATGTTATAGTTTAAAAAAATCTTTAGATGATTTCATTCTTTAGTATATTGAAAGATTTCTACAGAATGCTTTGTTGTATGCAAAAGAAATTAACTATAATCAGAGGTGATTCTAAAGTTTAAAGGATGAGCTATTTCTATATATTAAAATGTGAAACCAAACTTTGAATGAACAGAAGTGCTTTTTGCCTATATCTTTATTTAGCCCTCATTGCTAAATGTCTTGTATCATAGATTTTTTTGGCTTTTCTCTGTTTTTTAACTTGTAAAATCCTTGGGAGAAATTTCTGTGTATAGTCATATTTTTGAGCATATCATAAAGGACCCAAATTGATTACAATACAACATATATTCTCAAGAAAGATTTTGAATTAACTATTTGTCCAAATTAAATGCAACTATAAATCTATCTCATTATCTGCACAAAAATATTTAAAGTGTAGGGTCAAGATATATAGGTATGGTTTCCAAGATAGGCATTGTATCATTAAATCAGAGAGTGTATGTGACTAACCAATGAATTATTCATAAAGATAACCAAGCAATATTACACAAAAATACCATTTGCAACTTAGTGGGGCTGCAAATAAGTAGAAGTAGAAATTTATTATCTTTTTATCAAGGTAAATCTGGTTTTGATTGTCACATATATGTGTATGTGCGTGCTCAGTCATGTCCTACTCTTTGCGACCCAATGGACTTGTAGCTCGCCAGGCTCCTCTGTCCATAGGATTCTCCAGGCAAGAATGCTGGAGTGGGTTGTCATGCCTTCCTTCGGGGGATCTTCCTGACCCAGGGATCAAACCCACGTCTCTTATGTCTCCTGCATTGGCAGGCAGGTTCTTTACTGCTAGTACCACTTGGGAGCATGATGAGCTGGTTACCTGGCCTTTATCCTCTTTTTTGTAAAACAAAAAACATGGAACCAATTATCTATAAGGACTTTCTAGTTCTAAGATTTTGCTTTTGTCCCTTAAAACTGTATGGTCAGAATAATGAGGATAGGAAAATGTCCAGATGGAACCCATATTCTAAAACCTAGATTAAGTCATACCTCTGATCACCCTGCTCTGAGGAGCTCCCTGTGGCCTTTTCTGTCTGTATAACTTCAGAGTCTCTAAAGGCCTGTTTGCAGTTAGCCCTATGCCATTTTGCCTTCTTAGTTAAAGTGCTCTTGCATGTATGTCTATAGGTTCAATTTCATTTGAACACACTCAAAAGTGAGAGCCCATGCTAGTCCCAGCCTGCTTTTCCTAAAATTCATTGTATCAATATGTGCCAGGCACTGTTTACTCTTGACAAGCATTAACTAATTTAATCTGCATAATGATCCCATGAATTAACATTATCCCCAGTTTGGAGGAGAGAAAATCAAAGTAGAGAAAGCAGAAGTAACTTGCCTAATTTCATATAACCAATTGTGGGACTGACATTTAAATCAAGTCTGTGCTCAACATGTAATAGTGACCCATGTAGTACCTAACAGAGACTCTAGAAATATGTGGGGAATAAAAGAGACATTAGATATTCATTTGAATGAGCTGAATGAATAAATAACAAAGAGAAAAATGTACAGTAGTAGTTCTATGTCATGGTTATATGATCTCATCCAGAAATTTCCCAAATAATTATTACTGAGAGGATGCACATTACCACAAATACCTTGATTTTTCTCTGATTGCCACCTTGGATTTCCCTGATGGCTCAGATGGTAGAGCGTCTGCCTATAGTGCAGGAGACCCAGGTTCTATCCCTGGGTCAGGAAGATCCCCTGGAGAAGGAAGTGGCAACCCAGTCCAATACTCTCGCCTGGAAAATCCCATGGATGGAGGAGCGTGGTAGGCTACAGCCCATGTGGTTGTGAGGAGTTGGACATGACTGAGAAACTTCACTTTCAAGAGTTGAAGTGCAAATATCAATTATATCACCTTCACATGGCTTGTATTTGTATTTATCATTCCAGTCCACTCTGCTTCTGCTTAACCCAAAAGCTTTATATCTGAGCATCCATTTGTCTTCAAACAAATTCCACAGATGTCTTATCTAACCCATTGAGCTTGAAATGCAATTGTTAGTAAAACAAAATTGAAAATAACCTCAAACCTAATCTTCCTAGGATGAGCAGGACTTTGGGTGGCTTAGAAGGACTTTGGCTTTTAGAATTATGGAAGAGTATCAATGGCACCCCACTCCAGTGTTCTTGCCTGGAGAATCCTAGGGACGGGGGAGCCTGGTGGGCTGCCGTCTCTGGGGTCGCACAGAGTCGGCCACAGCTGAGCGGCTCAGCAGCAGCCTTTCTCTAGGTCTTCTAGAAGTGGAAGAGCAGTGATTGAAAAGAATATGAGTTAAAATCTTTTAAGATAAAGATTTGTGTGCTTGCTTTTGAAATAGTAAAAGAAAATAAAGTAGTAGATTCCAGCTTTAATTTATTGCTGGATCATCTGAAATTTGAAATATTTATGGATACTTTAATGTTTGATTCCCAATGTGGTTGCCAGTTCTGTATCTTGCACTGTTACCTCTACCAGTGGTCTGTCTTGCTGCTGCAGCCTCTGGGATTTTTTTCCAGGAAAGGTAAAAAGCCAGGCCTCTATGACAGACACTTGATTTTAGGAGAACAAAGAATAAAGCATAACATGCGAAGGGTAGATCCTTATGGGAGCTTCTGCAGCTGAAACCGAAGGGAAAATATTTCTGCTGCCAATGCCAGTATATGTGGCTTTGCAAGTATAGTGAAAGTTTTTAAGAACTATCAGTGGAGGACAACTGCCCTAATTTTTTGAATGACATTACCAATTGACTCTACATATCTTTGTTCATAATCTTTGCTCTGTTGCTCAGTAACTGTTGACCTTGATTGAGCTAGTTACGTAACCTCAGTTACTTTACCTCAGTTTCTTCAGTTGTAAAATAAAGATAATAACAGTGTTGCCCTTGTAAGGTTCTCCTGAGGAGCAAATGAGCTAATCTGAGCACTGCTAGGAACAGGGGTTAGCACACTGTAGGCACTTTATAAAAGCTTGTTAAATAAACTGCTGCATTTTTCTCCTGACACACCCAGCAGTGCTTCAGTGTAGTTGAACTAGCTCTAACCTAGTGTAAAGGCACTTGAGATCTTAATATTTGAAGTTTCATCATGAGTGAATGCACAATTTCTATTATTATTACTTGCAGCATTGACAATAAGTGAAGTAAAGTTGCTCGGTTGTGTCTGACTCTTTGCGACCCTATGGACTCTAGCCCAGCAGGCTCCACCATCCATGAAATTTTCCAGGCAAGAGTACTGGAGTGGGTTGCCATTTCCTTCTCCAGGGGTTCTTCCTGACCCAGGAATCAAACCTGGGTTTCCCGCATTGCAGGCAGACGCTTTTACCGTCTGAGCCACCAGGGAAGCCCATTGACTTTCATGATGCTTTTATGGATATCAAACGATTAATAGACTCTAGACTAGAAACTGTTTGTCTGTTTACTTATTCATTCACCCAACAAGCATTGTGAATGAATACTCATAAATACCACATGGAAGAATGTATGCAATTATTTGTATGTCTCTTAAATTTGCTAGAGATGAATATTTAATAACATTTCCTATTTCCCACAATACAATCATTTCATACATTTTAAAAATTAAATTTAATTAATGGGTTTAACAGTTCTCTACTAGGTGTCTGTTGATGGGCGAGGCTGTGTTCTCTCCCTGTTGTTCTAGTGAATTTAAATGGCAGTTATAGGCAGGAGGCATCATTTCTTTACTGGCAATTACTTTGCTTCCAAGGTCCATCTAGTCAAAGCTACGGTTTTTCCAGTAGTCATGTATGGATGTGAGAGTTGGACTATAAAGAAAGCTGAGTGCTGAAGAACTGATGCTTTTGAACTGTGCTGTTGGAGAAGACTCTTGAGAGTCCCTTGGACTGCAAGGAGATCCATCCAGTCCATCCTAAAGGAAGTCAGCCCTGAATATTCATTGGAAGGACTGATTTTGAAGCTGAAATTGCAATACTTTGGCCACCTGATGCAAAGAATTGAGTTATTAGAAAAGACCCTGATGCTTGGTTAAATCTCCACTGAGATTTTGTGGAGAATGCAGTGTCCTTAGTCACTCAGTTGTGTCCGACTCTTTGTGACCCAATAGACTGTAGCTCACCAGGCTGCTCTGTTCATGGGGATTCTCCAGACAAGAATACTAGAGTGAGTTGCCAGGCCCTCCTCCAGGGGATCTTTCCAACCCCAAGATAAACCCAGGGATCGAACCCAGGTCTCCTGCATTGCAGGCAGATTCTTTACCAGCTGAGCCACCAGGGAACAAATCTTTACTCTTAGAAAAAGTGAGAATTTAATCAAGCCATAAAATTCAAGAGATAGATTAGAACTAATAAAAGTAGCAGAAATGATTAGAAGACAGTGATAAGATGATAAGACTGGGAGAGAGAAAGTTCTGAGGTATGCTCTGAAGAGGAGGAACTAGAAATAGAAAGCAGAGGAAAGTCATCATGGTGGGAGACTGCTTAATAAACAGAGACTTTGGTCTGGACATGAACTTGGTAAGGTGGATAAGATGAAAATGACCTTGCAGCCCCTTGCACAGTCTTCTCACTCATTACAGTGTTATATACTTTATAGGATTGTGAAAAATGTTACACCGAATATTCCTGACTCAGTAGGGGAACTCATATGTGAAAGAGAAGTAAAAGATTATGCTACAGAGACCATTCCTTCAATTTATTTGTTTCTCCACAAAATCTCGGTCTAGTACTAGACACCCAATTCAGTTCAGTTCAGTTGCTCAGTTGTGTCCGACTCTTTGCAACCCCATGGACGGCAGCACAGCAGGCCTCCCTGTCCATCACCCAACTCCTGGAGCTTGCCCACACTCATGTCCATCAAGTCGGTGATGCCATCCAGCTGCCTCATCCTCTGTCGTCCCTTCACTCATTCAACAAATATTATTGCATATCTGTTACATGCCAGTCATGTGTTATTCCCTGAGGATATTGAAAGAATGGAGAAAGATAAAGCCTCTGCTTTCATGGATGTTATAAACTAGTGAATCAAGTTTCTGAACATTTTGCATACCAAGGTAAGGAGCCTGGAATTTATTAAAATGTTTCAGGGAAACATTAAAAAATTTCAAGGAAAAAATGTCTTAGGATTAATTAGAAGATGTAAATATGAGATATGAACATTAATTAAGAGTTTATTATAATAACTCAGGCATTATTTGGTAAGAGCCTGAACCAGAGTTATGTCAGTATTTTGGAGTTAAGGATAAATGTGAGATTTAAAGAATGAATCAAAATTATTTAGGAACAGATTGGATACTTGGAGTTAAGGAGAAAGAGATATTAAAATTGCTACAAGCTTATAAAAATGAGTGACATGGAGAATTAAGGAATAATAGGTCAAATGGATAAATTTGGGAAAAAATTAAATGAGGGTTGTGGTGGGAAGATGACAAATCGATTTTGAACATACTCACATAGTGAGCTTACATAAGGGGAGGAATAGATCTTCAAGTGTTTTAACAGTGACCATAGTAAGAAATACATTTTACACAATGAACTAATATACATATATATAGCAAACATTCCACAAAATGATATTTTCCCTAAAATATGTAATGCACTCTGATCAGTTCTGCTCATTTCATTTTTCTAAAAAATACTGGTCAGTACATGAAATTTATTTTGTGACCCTTTATGAAAAACCATTCGAAAGATAGTTGAAAATCAGGATCTTGTTGTAGTTGGTGCATTGTAGAGATTTTTGGCAATAAGGAGCAAGCTAATACTGATTTTGGATTGTGCCATCAGGTGTTAGGAAATAAATTCAAGTTCACAGGGTACAGAAATTCTTCCTAGATGACCATGGTTACACACAGACTCCAACAAGCTAGTTAGACATACCCCAGGATCTGGATAGCAAAGAATGTTAAAAATAGTATACAATCTAATCATATTTTTTGATATAAAATTATATTTTAGTTTAAAAAGAAGGATATTTGTATTAATGTCTGACTACACCAGATTTCTCCTAGGAGTAAAGGAATGTTATTCATACCTTCTCACCTCATGCTTGCAGACACATCACATATTTGATATTTCCCAGGAATATGTTCACAATTTTATGGTAGAGTCAAAATGAACCAAAGAACAACCTCTGAATGGACCGATTTCGGTTATTGTAACCATCAATTTAATTTGGTTAATGAAGAAGCAATAGTACCAGGGTAGTAAGTGGCCTTGAACAAATCTCTCTACAGATGGCCTTGTGTCACAGGGTGGTTGAGTCATTGGAAAGATTTTCATATCTGAACTTTTCTAGCACCCTGTTGTTTACTCCCTTAAACTGCATGCAAAAGATTATGAATGGGAATGAGTGGTGACTTGGGGCTTGGATTTGGATAGGGAGTGCAAAGAAGTGTCAGTCATACAGCAACAGGCTAAGAATTGAGCAACACTGCAGGCAATGAATGTGGCTACAGGGTCAATGAGATATATCATTGGGCTATTTATTGATAAATATATCTCCACATGCCTAATGGCAAGAGTGTCTCAGCTTTTTCAGTTGGCCAGAATTGAAGTCTACTGCTAATATGTTCACTTCCATTTTATCACTCCAACTAAATTGATTCCTAGATTACATTCCAATGAGAAACAAAAAAATGTGGAAGAACATACAGTATCAATATCATGTTGCTCATGACCTCTTACCACCTGAGGACACTTGATTCTCTGTCAGTCAAATTAAACTGACAGTGAGTGAAAGTTTTGAATTGCTTCCATACCCTAGGCATTCACTGAATCTGGTGTTAGGTATAGTGAACATAATACATGGGTATGCCTTGAAGGACCTTATTATACTGGACATGTAGGGTACAAATTGCAGCATTTTAATTGTAAGGAAACATTGATCTAACAATCTTAATGATAAAAAAGAGAGAGAGAGCAAAATAAATTTCTGAACAACAAAATAGAGATTTCAAAGTTCATGCACCAAAGTTCAGGTCTTACAGGCTATTTACAAGAGTCAGTTAACCTCTGTCCTAGAGGGATAGCACCTGCAGGGTGAGAGTTGAGAACTATGGAACCACTGCCTCAGGTTCTTCATTTGGTTTCCTGTCTGAGATTCCACTCAGAAATTCACAGACAGAACAGCAGTCATCTAAAATGCCTCTGTTTCTCAGAAGGTTATGTAGAGTTTTGTGGAGAAAATAAAGTGCTGAGGGTTTTAGGACCATGTGTGTGTTAGTCACTCAGTTCTGTCTGACACCTTGCAACACCGTGGATCACATCCTCCCAGGCTCCTCTGTCCATGGAATTTTCCAGGCAAGAATACTGGAATGGGTTGCCATTTCCTTCTCCAAGGAATCTTCCCAATCCAGAGATTGAACCTGGGTCTCCTACATTGCAGACAGATTCTTTACCATCTGAGCCACCAGGGAAGCCATGAGTTTGAGGTAAAGAGAGACTCAGATTTTACAGAGTTAATTTTAACACTCACCTGAACTTGCCCACAAGTTCAGAAATGACAGTTTCAGAATGGGGTGCCCATTAGAGAGGAGGCACGCAAAGAGAAGGTGGGATGCCACTGGGGGTTGATGAGCCTAACAGAATTGTGACACTGAAGTGCCTCTAAGACACTCATTTGAGGTATGCAGAAGACAGTGCAAAGAAATAGAGAAAAATAATAGAATGGGAAAGACTAGAGATCTCTTCAAGAAAATTAGAGATACCAAGGGGATATTTCATGCAAAGATGGGCTCAATAAAGGGCAGAAATGGTATGGACCTAACAGAGGCAGAAGATATTAAGAAGAGGTGGCAAGAATACAAAGAAAAACTATGTGAAAAAGATCTTCATGACCAAATAACCATGATGGAGTGATCACTCACCTAGAGCCAGACATCCTGGAATGTGAAGTCAAGTGGGCCTTAGGAAGCATCACTACGAACAAAGCTAGTGGAGGTGATGGGATTCCAGTTGAGCTATTTCAAATCCTCAAAGATGATGCTGTGAAAGTGCTGCACTCAATATGCCAGCAAATCTGGAAAACTCAGCAGTGGCCACAGGACTGGAAAAGGTCAGTTTTCATTCCAATTCCAAAGAAAGGCAATGCCAAAGAATGCTCAAACTACCGCATAATTGCACTCATCTCACACACTAGTAAAGTAATGCTCAAAATTCTCCAAAGCAGGCTTCAAAAGTATGTGAACCGTGAACTTTCAGATATTCAAGCTGGATTTATAAAACGCAGAGGAACCAGAGATCAAATTGCCAATATCCGCTATATCATCGAAAAAGCAAAAGAGTTCCAGAAAAACGTCTACTTCTGCTTATTGACTATGCCAAAGCCTTTGACTGTGTGGATAACAACAAACTGTGGAAAATTCTGAAAGAGATGGGAATACCAGACCACCAGACCTGTCTCTTGAGAAATCTGTATGCATGTCAGGAAATAACAGACTGGTTCCAAATAGAGAAAGGAGTACATCAAGGCTGTATATTGTCACTGTGGTTATTTAACTTGTATGCAGAGTACATCATGAGAAACGCTGGACAGGATGAAGCACAAGCTGGAATCAAGATTGCCAGGAGAAATATCAGTAACATCAGATATGCAGATGACACCACCTTTATGGCAGAAAGTGAAGACGAACTAAAGAGCCTCTTGATGAAAGTGAAAGAGAAGAGTGAAAAAGTTGGCTTAAAGCTCAACATTCAGAAAATGAAGATCATGGCATCCGGTCCCATCACTTCATGGGAAATAGATGGGGAAACAGTAGAAACAGTGAGAGACTACTTTTGGGGGCTCCAAAGTCACTGCAGATGGTGACTGCAGCCATGAAATTAAAAGATGCTTGCTCCTTGGAAGAAAAGTTATGACCAACCTAGACAGCATACTAAAAAGTAGAGACATTACTTTGTCAACAAAGGTCTGTCTAGTTAAGGCTATGGTTTTTCCAGTAGTCATGTATGGATGTGAATTGTTTACTCCCTTAAACTGCATGCAAAAGATTATGAATGGGAATGAGTGGTGACTTGGGGCTTGGATTTGGATAGGGAGTGCAAAGAAGTGTCAGTCATACAGCAACAGGCTAAGAATTGAGCAACACTGCAGGCAATGAATGTGGCTACAGGGTCAATGAGATATATCATTGGGCTATTTATTGATAAATATATCTCCACATGCCTAATGGCAAGAGTGTCTCAGCTTTTTCAGTTGGCCAGAATTGAAGTCTACTGCTAATATGTTCACTTCCATTTTATCACTCCAACTAAATTGATTCCTAGATTACATTCCAATGAGAAACAAAAAAATGTGGAAGAACATACAGTATCAATATCATGTTGCTCATGACCTCTTACCACCTGAGGACACTTGATTCTCTGTCAGTCAAATTAAACTGACAGTGAGTGAAAGTTTTGAATTGCTTCCATACCCTAGGCATTCACTGAATCTGGTGTTAGGTATAGTGAACATAATACATGGGTATGCCTTGAAGGACCTTATTATACTGGACATGTAGGGTACAAATTGCAGCATTTTAATTGTAAGGAAACATTGATCTAACAATCTTAATGATAAAAAAGAGAGAGAGAGCAAAATAAATTTCTGAACAACAAAATAGAGATTTCAAAGTTCATGCACCAAAGTTCAGGTCTTACAGGCTATTTACAAGAGTCAGTTAACCTCTGTCCTAGAGGGATAGCACCTGCAGGGTGAGAGTTGAGAACTATGGAACCACTGCCTCAGGTTCTTCATTTGGTTTCCTGTCTGAGATTCCACTCAGAAATTCACAGACAGAACAGCAGTCATCTAAAATGCCTCTGTTTCTCAGAAGGTTATGTAGAGTTTTGTGGAGAAAATAAAGTGCTGAGGGTTTTAGGACCATGTGTGTGTTAGTCACTCAGTTCTGTCTGACACCTTGCAACACCGTGGATCACATCCTCCCAGGCTCCTCTGTCCATGGAATTTTCCAGGCAAGAATACTGGAATGGGTTGCCATTTCCTTCTCCAAGGAATCTTCCCAATCCAGAGATTGAACCTGGGTCTCCTACATTGCAGACAGATTCTTTACCATCTGAGCCACCAGGGAAGCCATGAGTTTGAGGTAAAGAGAGACTCAGATTTTACAGAGTTAATTTTAACACTCACCTGAACTTGCCCACAAGTTCAGAAATGACAGTTTCAGAATGGGGTGCCCATTAGAGAGGAGGCACGCAAAGAGAAGGTGGGATGCCACTGGGGGTTGATGAGCCTAACAGAATTGTGACACTGAAGTGCCTCTAAGACACTCATTTGAGGTATGCAGAAGACAGTGCAAAGAAATAGAGAAAAATAATAGAATGGGAAAGACTAGAGATCTCTTCAAGAAAATTAGAGATACCAAGGGGATATTTCATGCAAAGATGGGCTCAATAAAGGGCAGAAATGGTATGGACCTAACAGAGGCAGAAGATATTAAGAAGAGGTGGCAAGAATACAAAGAAAAACTATGTGAAAAAGATCTTCATGACCAAATAACCATGATGGAGTGATCACTCACCTAGAGCCAGACATCCTGGAATGTGAAGTCAAGTGGGCCTTAGGAAGCATCACTACGAACAAAGCTAGTGGAGGTGATGGGATTCCAGTTGAGCTATTTCAAATCCTCAAAGATGATGCTGTGAAAGTGCTGCACTCAATATGCCAGCAAATCTGGAAAACTCAGCAGTGGCCACAGGACTGGAAAAGGTCAGTTTTCATTCCAATTCCAAAGAAAGGCAATGCCAAATAATGCTCAAACTACCGCATAATTGCACTCATCTCACACACTAGTAAAGTAATGCTCAAAATTCTCCAAAGCAGGCTTCAAAAGTATGTGAACCGTGAACTTTCAGATATTCAAGCTGGATTTATAAAACGCAGAGGAACCAGAGATCAAATTGCCAATATCCGCTATATCATCGAAAAAGCAAAAGAGTTCCAGAAAAACGTCTACTTCTGCTTATTGACTATGCCAAAGCCTTTGACTGTGTGGATAACAACAAACTGTGGAAAATTCTGAAAGAGATGGGAATACCAGACCACCAGACCTGTCTCTTGAGAAATCTGTATGCATGTCAGGAAATAACAGACTGGTTCCAAATAGAGAAAGGAGTACATCAAGGCTGTATATTGTCACTGTGGTTATTTAACTTGTATGCAGAGTACATCATGAGAAACGCTGGACAGGATGAAGCACAAGCTGGAATCAAGATTGCCAGGAGAAATATCAGTAACATCAGATATGCAGATGACACCACCTTTATGGCAGAAAGTGAAGACGAACTAAAGAGCCTCTTGATGAAAGTGAAAGAGAAGAGTGAAAAAGTTGGCTTAAAGCTCAACATTCAGAAAATGAAGATCATGGCATCCTGTCCCATCACTTCATGGCAAATAGATGGGGAAACAGTAGAAACAGTGAGAGACTACTTTTGGGGGCTCCAAAGTCACTGCAGATGGTGACTGCAGCCATGAAATTAAAAGATGCTTGCTCCTTGGAAGAAAAGTTATGACCAACCTAGACAGCATACTAAAAAGTAGAGACATTACTTTGTCAACAAAGGTCTGTCTAGTTAAGGCTATGGTTTTTCCAGTAGTCATGTATGGATGTGAGAGTTGAACTATAAAGATAGCTGAGTGCTGAAGAATTGATGCTTTTGAACTGTGGTGTTGGAGAAGACTCTTAAGAGTCCCTTGGACTGCAAGGAGATCCAACCAGTCCATTCTAAAGGAGATCAGTCCTGAATATTCATTGGAAGGACTGATGCCAATGCTGATGCTGATGCTGAAACTCCAACACTTTGGCCACCTGATGAGAAGAACTGACTCATTTGAAAAGACTCTGATGATGGGAAAGACTGAAGCGGGAGGAGAAGGGGAGGACAGAGGATGAGATGGTTGGATGGCATCACCAGTTTAATGGAGATGAGTTTGAGTAAACTCCAAAAGTTGATGATGGACAAGGAGGCCTGGCATGCTGCAGTCCATGGATTGTCGAAGAGTCAGACATGACTGAGCAACTGAACTGAACTGAACTGAGGACAGTGTAATGGGAGAGAAGATTTGTCATGAGTTTTGTGAGAGAATGAAGAGGGAGTGAATGCCAGAAATAGACTTCTTCCTTTTCAACTTAGCCCCAGGTAATAAGTCTCTCTTGGAGAAGGCAATGGCAACCCACTCCAATACTCTTGCCTGGAAAATCCCATGGACAGAGGAGCCTGGTAGGCTGCAGTCCATGAGGTTGCTAAGAGTCGGACACAACTGAGCGACTTCACTTTCACTTTTCACTTTCATGCATTGGAGAAGGAAATGGCAACCCACTCCAGTATTCTTGCCTGGAGAATCCTAGGGACAGGGGAGCCTGGTGGGCTGCTGTCTATGGGGTCGCACAGAGTCGGACACGACTGAAGCGACTTAGCAGCAGCAATGTCTCTCTCTTCAGTGCATGCCCTCGTTTTTTATGAGTTCTTCAACATTCTCAATTTCTCTCAAATATTCAATTCGAAGCCTTTAATTTTCACTAATCCTTTCCTTACAGAGAAAAGCCACAATCAGTGGAACCCTGGTCACTGGTTCTAAATGCTCATCAGTGAAAATTTTCTTTGACCCTCAACCCTCTTCCATTGCTCTCCTTCACATCCAACTTTCTTGGAAGAGTTATGTATACTGTACTATTATTCCTCTCTTCCCATGTACTTTTCCAGCCACTACAGTCTGATTTTTGGTCTCATCGTTCCAACAAACAGCTGTATTAAGAACATTAGTAAAGCCCTTGCAATAGGTATAATTTAAACTTTTGTATGCCATCCCTGTCAGTAACATTTAGGACTCTACCTATTCCAACATAAACATTCTCTTCCCTTACATTCTCTGGTATAACAGTGCCTTGACTTGTTTCCTCTTCTCTGGCCACCTGTTATTGGAGCTCTGCTCTTTCTACTCCATAATGTGCCCCTCCTTGTCTGTGTTACTCTCTTAACAGACTTTCTCAATCTTGCACTGCTTTGTGACTCAGAAACAGTATTCCAAGCTCAGGCCCTGCCTTTGACCTCTAAACTCTGTCTCACTTGACATCTCCTTTTTACAGTGTTCCTTTAATTTTAAAAATCTATTTAGGTATAGTTGATTTAAAATATTATACAAATTTCAGATGTACAACATATTGATTTGCAATTAAAAAATTCTACTCAATTCATAGTTACTAAAGAAAATGGATTAGTATCATCATACTTTACAATACACTCTTATAGCTTATTTACTTGATACATAGTAGTTTCTACCTCTTAATCCCCTATATCTATTTTGTCCCTCCTCTCTTTCTTCCTCCCACTGGTAGCCACTAGTTTGTTCTCCATATCTGTCAGTCTGTTGCTTTTTTTGTTATATTCACTGCTTTAATATTTTTAGATTGCACATATAAGTGGTAGCATACAGTGTTTGTTTTTCTCTGTCTGCCTTATTTCACTAAGCATAATCCCCTCCAGGTCTATCCATGTTTTTGAAAATGGCAAAATCTCATTCTTTTTTATGAATGAATAGTATTTCATTGTATAATATATACCATATCTTTATCCATTCATCTGTTGATGGACACTTAGTTCACTACTATATCTTGGCAATTGCAAATAATGTTACTATAAGCACTGGGATGATGCTAAAGCTGAAACTTCAGTACTTTGGCCACCTCATGGGAAGAGTTGACTCATTGGAAAAGACTCTGATGCTGGGAGGGGTTGGGGGCAGGAAGAGAAAGGCATGACCGAGGATGAGATGGCTGGATGGCATCACTGACTCGATGGGCGTGAGTCTGGGTGAACTCCGGGAGTTGGTGATGGACAGGGAGGCCTGGCATGCTGCGATTCATGGGGTCGCAAAGAGTCGGACACGACTGAGCGACTGAACTGAACTGAACTGAACTGAAGCATTGGGATGCATGTATCTTTTCACATTATTGTTTTTTGGATACACACCCAAGGATGGAATTACTGGATTATGTAATACTTCTACAGCTTTTTGAAGACTTACATACTGTTACTCACAGTGGTTGCATTAACAGTGCAGGCAACAATGTACAAGTATTCCCTTTTCTCATTATCAACATTTGTTTTCTTTGTGATATTCTTGTGAACAGTCTTTTCTCCACTGTATATTCTTGACTCCTTTGTCATAGATTAATTGACGATGAGTATGTGGGCTTATTACTGGGCTTTCTACTCAATTTCATTGACCTGTGTGTCTGTTTTTTGTGCCAGTACCATGCTGTTTTGATTACTGTAGCTTTGTAGTATAGTCTGAAGTCATGGACTGTGATTCCTCCAACTTTTCTCATCTTTCTCAAGCTTGTTTTAGCTATTCAGGGTCTTTTGTGGTCCCATACAGATTTTAAAATTATTTGTTTTAGTTTTTTGAAAAATGCCATGGGTATTTTGATAATAATTGCATTTAATCTGTAGATTTCCTGGGGTAGTGTGATCATTTCAATAATATTGATTCTTCTAATCCATGAACACAGTATATCTTTCTATCTGTTTATGTCATCGCCAATGTCTTATAGTTTTCTGGACACAGGTCTTTTACCTTCTTAGGTTTATTCCTAGGTATTTTATTCTTTTCTGATGCAATTATAAATGTGATTGTTTCTTTAACTTCTCTTTCTGATAGTTCATTGTTATTATATAGAAATGCAACAAATTTATGTATGTTAGTCTTGTATCCTGCAACTTTATCAAATTCATCCTTGAGCTCTGGTAGTTTTTTGGTAGCATTCTAGGGATTTTCTAAGTTTAGTATCATATTGTTTGCAAACTGTAACAGTTTTACATCTTCTTTTCCAGTTTGGATTCCTTATATTTATTTTTTTGTCTTTGACATTAGGTCTCTCAAAGATATTTGAAATCAAACATGTCTAAATCATATTAATGATATTCCCACATAGCTCTGGTCTTTGTCCAATGCTCCTTAGACCTGTGAGTCATGCCACAATCATTGAATTATATAAGACAGAAATCTATAAGTTATCATGACATCTATAAGTTATCACAAAATCTATAAGTTATCTAAAAGTTATCTACTTTTCTCTCTACCCATTTTCAACCCATCCAGTCCTGCTAATTTTATCTCTTTGGAGTTTTGTGCTGGAGAGATCTAGCCCTTATCTTGTTCTGTGAAAGGGCCTTACTTATTGACATGTGGAGATGGCATTCATTATATCCCAGCTTTGTCCATGCCACTTCAAAAAACTGCCTCTTGGCCACTTCTCAGGCCTTGGAGTAAATACATCCGTGATATGGTCTGCCCGTGGGAAGATGTACTCATGTAAGAGGCTCTCTGGTTCTCAAAGAGGTTCAGAGCTGTTTGGACAAAGAGTTTTAGGGTCGGGTGCCTGAATCATGGTCTAGAAAAAGAGGAAGACATAGCTGAGGCAGACTATAGCTGGAAGAAGCAAGAGGAGGCCTTCTAAAGCATGGATGTTAGAGAAGAGGATCTCTTGCTTGGGCCAAGACCAGTACTGCTGCTAAATGTCTCTTCAATCTGCCCATCTCTCTCCATTTCTATACCATTGATATAGGTCAAGATCTCACCATCTGGTGCTGGGACTATTAGTTCCAAGACTAGTCTTCCTAAAAATACTCTTGCCTTCTCTAATCTCTTCCCTAGACTTCAACCAGAGTAATTTCCTGAAGCATAAATCAGGTTTTATCATTGGGCTAATAAAATCATTCAACATCTCGTTGCTTTTAGACTGAAAACCAAAAATACTGCTGTAGATAAGATGACATACAAACCATCTACTTATATACCTTGTCTCACACTGTGCTCTTCCTTAACTCTTTATCTATCCTTTCTCAGTTTCTTTCATGCCCTTTCTTTTCTCAAGCATTCGCACATTCTGTACCCTGTGCCTAGATGGTTATTTTCTTTCATCTTTCTTTATGCTCATTTAAAAAATCCTCAGTTTAAAAGTCACATCCTTGGAGCTCCCTCTCAGACTTCCAGACTCACAATATTATTAAATAATTATGACTTGGATCAAGAACGCTGTTTTACCACTAAATATTTAGGAGGTCTTCTAATTTTGTCAATTGTCTTATATGAACTATTTCCCCATAGAAGTTTTGTAGCTTTCTACAAGGATAGTACATTTATCTGGGGCTTACAGTACATTTCTCTTAGGTCACTATTAAAGTGACCAATCTCATCCTTAGCTTTGCCTGTAATCCAAATAATTGCAAGTTCTGCTTTTCTTTTCTGACTGCCAGCCTGCTTTTTCACTTCTACAGGGAATTTCATTATCTTCTAAATTGAATTCTCTTTGCTTTCTGTGTTTTTGTATTTTATGAAGCATTTAGAAATTACACATATTTATGCTTTCTTTCCTTCCCTCAATCCTATACCTACTCATTCCATTTCTTCAGGCAAATTTCCTTCATAAGCAAACATGAACAGGGAGAATGCAAACTTGAAGCTTTACAGTCTGTTCAGTTGCATAGTTACCTGAAAATGCTAGAGTCCACACATCTTATTTACGG
Source organism: Oreotragus oreotragus (assembly GCA_006410675.1). NCBI lineage: Eukaryota > Metazoa > Chordata > Mammalia > Artiodactyla > Bovidae > Oreotragus > Oreotragus oreotragus. The sequence continues at coordinate 638,621 of SJYX01023740.1, forward strand.
ACAGGATTGCCCTTGGATTTAGAGCTTCTCTGATACTTCTTTATCAGCTCAAGAGTACTTTCTGTTCTACATGCACAGTACTTCACAATCTTGAATTGTAATTATCATTCATGTATCTATTTTCCCTATTAAACAGTGGCTTTTAACATCTAGGGAGGTCTTCAAGAACTTAAAAAGTCAGGGACTATATCTTTATTAATCTTTTGTGTCCTAGTAACCTAGGAAATGCTTGACATTTAGGAAGCACTCAGTACATTATGAGCATAAATGAAAGACTAGGGGGTGCTGCTTAAAACAATAAGTAATAAAATAAGTCTGAAACATTGTTATCAGAATTGTGCCCTGTCAGCAAGAACATTGGTGTTCCTAAGTAAATAATGGGTTTGTTGATGCTAGGACAATGTTTGCTGTTAGATACCATGATTTTCAATGTGTATCTTTTTTTTCCCAATCTTCTATGTAATAACAAAGAGAAATTTGAACTCATCAATAACAGTATTTGCCTTTAAGACAGTAAATGCTGAGACACCAATTTATGTAATTTTAATCAATGAATGAATATCTAGTATAAAATTACAATCGAAATAGTAAATATATATATTTCATATAGTGAACTATTGGTGTTAAACATACCAAATATCTCACAACTGTAAATGAAGAGCATTTTGCAAAGGGAGTGCCATTGTCAACGTCATATGTTACTGAAATTACTTCTTTATGGCATTTGAATGAATATTTTTATTGAAATATATTATTATCAAATAACTATTTTTACAAACAGAAACTCCAAACCTATGAATATTATTCTAACAAAAGAGTTTTGTTCTACTCAGTATCTACATAATGAAAACCAAATTTTGAACAATTCAGTGCTTGTATGTGCAATAATTGTATTTAAAATCATTTAAATATTTACATTAGTTTATTAAAATTAAGCTAGAGAAGAATTTCTATTTAAAAAGAGAAAATTAGGCCAATTATTTATGTGATGTATTTCTTAATAGTTACAATTTTAAGTCAAATTATTCATTTCTTAATGTTAACCCATACACATATGGTTAAAAAGCTAAGAATTTCAAGACTGAAATTTCATGGCTCAGTTGGGTGGCGTGCCAGAGAAGTTTCAGCTAAAGTCCACCCCTGCAATATTTCAAAACATCTGCTAAATTTTAAGCTTTGGAAGACATCAAGGCGAAAAAAATTTTATCCTCTAATGAAAACTTCTTAAATTAATCCATTGACCTTTTAATTTAGGAATATTTTAGCTATACAACCTTTGTGGTTTTATAGGAAGTTAAAAATAGTTCCATTTTATAACTTTAATCTCCTTTTTAAGTATTGTCTCTTGAATTAATTTCTGTTTGATTTCAATCTGTAGCTACTATTATGACAGAGGAGTTACTAGCTTTAACCTCAATTTCTATGTCTGTAGACTATTTGTTGCTATATGAAGAATGGATAAACATAGATTTCAGGCATTAACTATATTTTTCTTGGACTGGAAAAATGATGAAAAGATATGGGAACATGTCATTTTATAATTTAAACAAGCTAAATGATCTTTTCACTTCTTAAAAATGTTAACCTGAACTGATCTCACGTGGCCTCAGCTTGCAGTGGCTTGAAGCAGATTTTGGTTCCTCAGCCAGAGATTGAAGTCAGGCTGTGGCAGCGAGAGTGCTGAATCCTAGCCACTAGACCACCAGGGCCAGTGGCCAGTGACAAGACCTGACCTGTCGGCTTTGTAGAATTGAATTCCTACAAAGAGATGGAATGTAGTGAAACAAGTGAAGTGCTTATTCAGAAGGAAAGTGTACAGGTGAATAGACTCATATGAGTGGACTTGGAGAGTGTCATGCCCTTGGGAGTTTGAATCACTTATCTGGGGCATTTCTTCTGGCTTCCTTTGGCCAATCATCTTGCTTTGTTTGGTTCTGAGTCTGTATTTGGTGTATCTTAGGATCCTTTCATGTGTGTACTGCATTTCTTCGCCAAGATGGATTCTAGCAAAGTGGCCTATGGGTAGGTTGACATCACTTACTATGAAGTGACGGCCCCTCCGTTTTGACCTCTGAGGAGCCTTTCTGTGCATCTATAGTTGGGAAGATTTCTTTGACCTTGAGAAGGAGAAATATGTGGTCTCTTATCTGGACAGGGTTCAGCTCCTCTCTTGCTCCTGCTATTATCCTCATCTCAGAGTATCTGTTCACAGGGAGCAAGCTTCAGATGCTCAGCCTGGAGCCATCTAGAGGACTAGATAGAAAGTCATGTCTGAGGAGCCACTGGGCGGCTTAGCGATGGACCAGTTCTCAGCTTTGTATCCCAGTCCCCTAACTTGTTATAGTCATTCTGTCAGGCCCTTTTCTCATGCTGTGACTGTTTCTTTCTTTCTTTTTTAATGTTTACTTATGCATTGTATTTTTTGGCTGTGCTGGTCTTCACTGCTGCGCAGGCTTTTCTCTACTCGGTGGTGAGTGGGGGCTCCTCTCTAGTTGTGGTGTGCAGGCTTCTCATTGTGGGGGCTTCTCTTGTTGTGCAGCATGGGCTGTAGAGTGCACAGGCTTCAGCAGTTGTCGGCTCACGGGCCGCAGAGCCCAGTCTCAGGAGCTGTGGTGCGCGGGCTTAGTTGCTCTGTGGCATGTGGGATCTCCCCAGGTCAGGGATCCTACCCATGTCTCCTGCACTGGCAGGCAGATTCTTTACCACTGAGCCACCGGGGAAGCCCCGCCGTGACTCTTTCATTGACTATATGGAAGAACAGAATGTTCAGGGTAGAAGGGTCCCTAACAATGAGTTAATCCAACTTGACCCATATGGCATAAAGATATAAATAGATTTGTGTGTTCAAGCTTGGAGCTAGAAATTGACACTAACATGAATTAAGCTGCATCGATACTAAAGAGTTGAGGAATTTGAAGTAAATGATTAGGAAATCGGAAAGAAGGTATAGTGAATTCTAGAGGCCCAAAGTAACATGAGGATAGGGAGACAAGGGACCCTCCTGCCATGGGAGATTTGGAGAGAGAGAGTCTTGGGAGCTGGGACAAGCCGGCAATGGTGATCTAGTGTGGGTTTTATAATGTAAAGTTTTTTTTCTTTGTTCCCTACAAAATTTTCAGCAAAGAATTTTCTTACTAATCAAGTGTTTTTGGAGGAACATGAGGGGACAATTGATATTTGGACTATATTACAATTTTTTGTTTGTATTCGAAATGCCTATATAAGTTCATGCAATCTGGACAATTTGTTTTCTTACTTTTTAATGGGAATGTATCTTCACAAGTGAATAAGTTAAATTGCTTACCATGTTTCAGTTAGTTAGTTTGATGCTTAATGGTCTTTCACTTTTCTACCCTTCTGTATTTTTTGGAAAGCAGTCCAGGGCCTTCACGATGTAGGATCTACCCCACCTATCCATACATACAGACATCCAAGTCCACAGGGTAATAGGAAGCATACTAAGAAAAGATTTTCCTATTCTTAAATTTCTTTTCAAATAGATACAAATTTCCCTTGTTTTGGAATGACTTTGAGTTAAGTGTTTCTAGAAAGTCTCTATTTAAATACTGAGGCTATTATCAGATATTGTTGTTGCATTTTGATATACGCGTTTCACTTTTTTCCTAAGAGAAGGCAACCAAGAGGTAGTAATCTGTCACAAAAGAGACGGCATAAGAGTTGGACCCAGAAAATGAACAGATGGAAGGAAACCTGATTGGGATGACTTTGGTGAGACGCTTCAGGAATCCCGAGATAAGTAGGAGGGTGTAAGTTTAAGGTTATGGTTAGCATGACAAATAAATGGGGGACTGGTCTCAAGAGAGATTTCATTTGTTTCAAAACTGCTTTTTCTATCGTGTTGAAGTGAATGCAAAAACAAACGACAAAAGGGAAAAAAGCTCAGGTTTGATTCCCAGTTATATTTCAAATGGAGTATTTAAATGATCAGTACATTATTAGTATTTCCATATGAAGTCATCTTTTCTTTTTAAAATAATTTAATAATTTATTTTTGGCTGTGCTGGGTCTTCCTTGCTGCACAGGCTTTTCTCTAGGTGTGGAGAGTCGGGGCTACTTTCTAGTTGCAGAAGCTTCTCATTGCAGTGGCTTCTCTTGTGGAGCATCGACTCTCTGGTGCGCAGGCTTCAGTAGTTGCGGCACGTGGCCTTGTTGCTTTTGTGCAGGCTTCGTCTAGTTGCGCTGAGCGGGGGCTACTCTTCACTGCTGTGTGTGGGTTTCTTGTTGCGGTAGCTTCTCTTGTTGTGGAGCCTGTGGGCTCAGTAGTTGTCGTGCATGGGCTTAGTTGCCCGGCCGTATATGGGATCTTCCTGGACCAGGCATCAAACCTGTGTTGGCAGGTGGATTCTTATCCTCTGTGCTAGCAGGGAAGTCCAGAAGTAATCTTGAGCGCTCTCTCTTTAAACGTCTTCCATAAAAATGGGAAAGCATTGAAAAATTATTGAAGCTAGTTTCCTATTCACTTAGAAACCAGATTCTTTAAGCCATATTTATAACTCTTGGTTTAAATATTTGCATTTACTCCCATGCCAGATTCCTTTGATGATTAACTAAATATGAGTTTAGAAGCTTCAAAGAAGAGAATTTTTAGAAATAACTAGCAAATATGTAGTTTTATTCTTCTCAGTTTAGAATGTACCTCAGAATTAATCAAAGAAAACCATAGGTATCCTTATTTTGGGAACTGTTGCTTATTAATTAAGATTGATTAAGATAAATTTGAAGCAGATAATGTTGTAAATTAAATATTTAAATTTCTCATACACCTGCTAATTGTTCAAAAGGATACACAAATGGAAAATGCACTATTATACTACAAGGAAAGATCCGGGTGTTTTCAGTTTTTATTTGAAAACAGTGAGATTTTCATTAAATACAGGACTATCTATTTTAAGTTTCCAGAATCATAATGAATTTAAGTTTTTTGTTTTTTATATTACCATTATATTTCAATATAGTCTTACAGTGCAAAGTAGGTGGAGAAACTAATATTCTTTTCATTTTTTAAACAAAAAATATGCACAAAGTATATGTGTGAATGACAAGGGCCTGATTTGGGGAATTAGTAACACAATTATGTCCAGTGATAAGGACTGTGTATTTGATCAAGTCTTCCCAGAAGACACATTTTAAGGAAAAGGCTAGGGTTTAATACTGACTTCAAATAAAAGATGCCATAATTTACCCCAAAAGGCATTATAATTTTATTTAGAAAATTATCATAGTTTCCTTTTACAATATACATTTTCAGACTTTAAAGAAATGTTTTTCTCCAGTGGAAATAATTCCACAGGCAGATATTAATTTATTTCTGTTCAGCTGTGGCCAGAAAGGCATGTTTGGCTCCATTCTTCAGAACTCCCTTAAGCCATTAAAAAAACCTTTTATCAGCTCTAGCTAGCCAGCTATCATCTATATGTGTATTATACATCTCTGTCATGTATCTAAATATCTATCACTTGTTTTTCTATTATCTCTTCTTCTGTGCTTGATTACTTAATCAGTATCCTGAAACTAAAATAAGATCATAGAAAGTGTATTTCTTGTATCATATGACTGAATAGGAAAAATAACGCTTCTCTTAAGTACTTACTAAGAGTCTCTGTGCTTGTATGTGCCATAGGGCAACATGACTGACAGTTTTGATTGATTCAGTTATTTAATTAAGTGAAATATCTGGATTGATAATCATGGGAGCTAGAGAAAGTAGTATCAGAGAAAGTAAATTTTCCTACTGATTGAAATCCATAGTTCTTCATCTTTAGAGCAAAAAGGCAGAGAAACTAATTTTTCAGAGGTGGAGATCAAATCTTGGGTGGGAAGAATAAGCAAGGAACTTTGAAAAAACATTTTTGAAAAATTACCTTCGTTTTGCTTTGTTTTTAGACCTCAAATTTAATTTATTCTGAAATTTAAAATAGCATTAAAGAAAAGCATGTGATTTTTTATTAAAAGAGAGGGAGGAAAAAAGCGTGAAATAAGGATGGAAAGGATACAATGCCTGGTAAAGAAGATCTAGGACTCTTATAACCACTAAAGGTGTAGCCAGGCTCAGCTTGTCTTGTGTATATTGTGACGGCTCCAGCCATTGTACCCATTTTCTTCTCCATGCCTGTTTAATAGAAAACTTCATGGGCAATACCCACACTTCCTCTAAGTATTTTGCTCCAGGGACTGAATCATATGTGGGCCAGAGCTGAGACGAAAATGTGTATCCGTTTTGTTGTTATTGTTGCTATGGCTTTTCACAAAACATCAGCTTTTTCATACAGAACAGTTTCAGAAAAATGAAAAGACATTGAATCACTCAAGTGTGTGTATGTGTATGTCTTTCATTATTTATCAGTTAAAGTATACTTTGAATTAGTAACAATACAATTAAGAGCTTAACTTTTTAAATTTATTTTTTAATTGGAGGATAATTGCTTTACAGAATTTTGTTGTTTTCTGTTAAACATCAACATGAATCAGCCATAGGTGGCTCAGAGATTAACTGTTTTAATATGTCTTATTTCCAAGCTAAGTTACTGGTGTGGTCAAATTTTTGAAAATATTGAAAACTAAAATGTTCAAATAGTAAATCACAGATAGAGAACACAGTAATGGTACAAATCGTTTAAACTCTTATGTAAAATTTGATAAGGTGTTTTACACAACTATTGAATTGACAAGGTCTTGTGGAAAAACCAGTTCCAGATGGCAAACATACGCAAGGGATTCAGTCAAACAATTTTTTGGCAAGAATGCTATGGATTTTGTAATCACTTATGAACCAATGAAATACAAAGATGAGTCTAGTTAATAATCTACAATTATTGGCTAAAGAAGTATATTAGTGCTGATTTCCCTCTATTCATACTATCTTTTCTATCAACCCCACAGAACTTTGGCACAATGAAGTGGGTGACTTTTATTTCCCTTCTCCTTCTCTTCAGCTCTGCTTATTCCAGGGGTGTGTTTCGTCGAGATACACGTAAGAATTCTAGTTTTCAATTGTTCAACTTTTCTTTCCTAGACAAGAATGTTTCAGTAAACCTTGAATCATTAATGAAGAAAGTTTTCCTTTAGCATTTATTTTTAGACTGTTACTATATTTTGTATTTGTGAACCCTTAGAAAGATACCTTATTAATGTATTTCTAACATTCTAGGCGAAAAAAAAAATAGTGAGAATTGTTTAGTAACTGTAATTTCCTATTGCACATGAAGGAGTTTCTGCAGAGTGACTTAAACTTCACAAAATATAGTTGAAGATAGAATTTAAAAATCCAAGTTTCCAAAGGTCTGTTCGCTGTACTTTAGTTTATATAAAAAATACAAAATTTGTGATTTTAATCTTATAAATAGAACTCCTATTTATATTTTGCATTTCAGACTGTCCTCTCAGTTAATAGACACTGCAAGAGCATTAGATCTTATCCAAGTTTGAATATAAAGTTATAAATATGTAATGACTTCAATGATTTTTCAAGTAGTATCATTGGTGATTAAATAACTCTTCTGCTTAAATGCAGAAGAAACATTTCATCATCATTTTAAGATTTTTGTAAGGAATCAGAGCTCAATATCTTGGAGCAAATGAATACCCAAGTCAAATGGAGAGAAACATAAAAAATAATATTGTAACCAGTTGTTTCTTCAGAACTTAAAGCAAATCTCTTTTTCCCTCCCATTTTCCCCTCCAGACAAGAGTGAGATTGCTCATCGGTTTAAAGATTTGGGAGAAGAAAATTTTCAAGGCCTGTAAGTTGAAATATTGAAGAATCAAACTTAATGTTTCTAATAGTGTTGGTTGCAATTTTGAAGTCCTTGTAGTCCTGTCATCAAAGATTGTAGAACAGTACTCTCCAATAGGATTTTCTGCATCAATGGCAATACTCTGTATCAGTGTTGATCAATATAGTTACCATTGGCCACTGTGGCTATTGAGGACTTTAAATATGGCAACTGCGACTGAGGATCAAAAATTTAAACAGTATTTAACTTTTTAAAATATATATTGTCATTTGTGGCTAATGAAAACTGTTTGGACAGTGTAGATTGGAACTCTTATATTAGCTACACGGTAGAAAACATTTTACTATATGACTCCTTTCACAACTCGTTTACTAACTTCTTTACCCACCAGATATTTCTGTGGTTTTTTGAGACAACTTTAATATTTTTTAATCTAGTAAAAGGTGAGGAAATAGCTTGTTTTTCAAAGTCTGTCTCATTCTGTTGCTTGATTAAATAAGATATTTGTGTATGTATGCATGATTTTTGTTTTAAATAGTTGAAGGACCTGTGTAAAGCCCTGGTTAACAATAGGTCTACTTAGAATACATTTTCCAGAGAAGGCAATGGCAACCCACTCCAGTACTCTTGCCTGGAAAATCCCGTGGATGGAGGAGCCTGGTAGGCTGCATTCCATGGGGTCGCGAAGTCGGGCACGACTGAGGACTTCACTTTCACTTTTCACTGTCACACACTGGAGAAGGAAATGGCAACCCACTCCAGTGTTCTTGCCTGGAGAATCCCAGGGATGGGAGCCTGGTGGGCCGCCGTCTATGGGGTCGTACAGAGTCGGACACGACTGAAGCGACTTAGCAGCAGCAGCAGAATACATTTTGCTTGCTTGCTCACATAGATGATGTGATAGTATGCATATATTGACCTGCACACACATATATTTAAACATAGTGGAAATATACATCCTGTTTGCTTAGAAAGCCACATATACATGGTCAGGCCTCAGAACACAGCTGACGTCAATAGGGTCTCTGAATAATCGTGAGAAAGGGGTGTAAAAGATAGAAAATATGCAGACACTATTTGTTTTCTAACATAGCAACCTAGTGCATATTAAAATTTCATTATACTACATTTGCCTGTGTTCTTTATTTCAGGGTACTGATTGCCTTTTCTCAGTATCTCCAGCAGTGTCCTTTTGATGAACACGTAAAATTAGTGCAGGAACTCACTGAGTTTGCAAAAACGTGTGTTGCTGATGAGTCACATGCTGGTTGTGATAAGTCACTTGTAAGTATATTCTGATTTTGAATACAATTTCTTCTGTAACATAATCTTGAATGTTTTAAAATTAAAAATATCTCATTTTAGTTTTCTCAATTATTATCAAAGGCTATATTTGTAAGCAACACTCAAAAGTGGGTATAACATTTGTTTGATGATAGAGATGTTCTAGTGTACTCACAGTTTTTAAAAACATTGCTTTACGGAAACCACACACAAAAGTCATAGTGTTTTTGGAAATTTTTTATTTTTAGAAGTTTCTTTTTTTAATTTAAAGTTAAATTTCTTTTCATAGACACTAATAATGATAAGATAGTTTTTACCTTGTTATCTAGGTAAAAACAACAGTATGGCTATGTATTCCTTGTTTTAGGGATATTCATATTTTTACATACAATAAAAAATCAGAACTTTGAACTTGTGATACTTTCAGATAGCTCTTTAATACAAAGATAGGTCTATATTTCTCTCACTTTATATATACATTTCTTGGGACAGGGCAATTTTTTGTTTATCACAGAAGGCTTCCTTCCTGTTTTTCTCTGTATGTACTTCTGCCTCAAGGCAGAATCAGTTCTTTACCCACAATAATATTACTCTAAATATGAATTTTAAAAAATATATTTTAAAAGAAATTAATAAATTTTGTCTTGAGTCTATTTCCTCTGAAGTTATAATCACTTTCATAATCAAAATTAATTGATACAGAAAGGATTCATTTAATGGACTGTGCATTGAGGCAAATATTTCTAGAACAAAAAAATTATATTCTAATGCAGTAACAATTGTACCCACCCCAGTACTCTTGCCTGGAAAATCCAATGGACAAGGAGCCTGGTGGGCTGCAGTCCATGGGGTCGCTAACAGTCAGACAGACTGAGCGACTTCACTTTCACTTTTCTCTTTCATGCATTGGAGAAGGAAATGGCAACCCACTCTAGTATTCTTGCCTGGAGAATCCCAGGGATGGGGGAGCCTGGGGGGCTGCCGTCTATGGGGTCACACAGAGTCGGACACGACTGAAGTGACTTAGCAGCAGCAGCAGCAGCAGCAGCAGTAACAATATATAGTAGATTGTGTTACTCCTCAGTTTTGAATGGCTTCTACTAAAAATCTGGATCTCTCGAAAAGGAACAGATCAAATGAGAAACTACTATCCTCCCTAATGTGAATTCATTGCTACTAAGAGGATAATTTCCCTTGAGTTTTTACTTTAATGATTTCTCTCCTGGCCTTTAACCTCAGGTGGAAACAGCAGTTCTGTTCATTCCTTAAATGAACATTCCTTAAAGGCATTCTTTTGCCCTTCTGTTTTATCCACTATAAGTAATAGTGTGACACTTAATTCTTATGGTAATCACCCATAGATGGTCGAATCAAGGGAAACTCTCTAAATCTGAGAAAAAAAAGTAGATTTTTATATGACATACTAACCAAGGTTTACCAAGATATTAATTTCTTGTACTATTCTTTGGGTATAAGGAAAGTAAAATGCTGCTCAGCAATTTGAAGCCTGCTCTTTTCCATGTAGCACACTCTCTTTGGAGATGAATTGTGTAAAGTTGCAACCCTTCGCGAAACCTATGGTGACATGGCTGACTGCTGTGAGAAACATGAGCCTGAAAGAAATGAATGCTTCCTGAAACACAAAGATGATAGCCCAGACCTCCCTAAACTGAAACCAGAGCCCGATACTTTGTGTGCCGAGTTTAAGGCAGATGAAAAGAAGTTTTGGGGAAAGTAAGTAATCAGATGTTTAAGCTTCAAAATTAAAAATTATGAAATAAGTCAAGATTCACTATAAAAATTACTATTATGAAAATTATTATCAACAGTAAGACTTGAAGTTTTTGTTCTAATGACAATTTTTAAAGAAATAGAGTATTTATTATGTTATAGTAAATAACATACTACAACGTTCTACATGAGGAAAAAGTTGATCAAAGATCTTTTGCAGAACAGGATATGATCTATATGAAAATAATTGAAGTTGACATGTATTAGAGGTTAAAGTGTCTGCCTGCAATGTGGGAGACCTGGGTTCAATCCCTGGGTTGGGAAGATCCCCTGGAGAAGGAAATGGCAACCCACTCCAGTACTCTTGCCTAGAGAATTCCATGGATGGAGGAGCCTGGTGGGTTTTCTACAATCCACGGGGTCACAAAGAGTTGAACACGACTGAGCGACTTCACTCACTCACTCACTCAAAGATATATGCATATATTTAGCATTCTCGGAATTTATTTCAAATTAGTCAATAACATAGCACTGAAATTAAACTATTTTATGCATGTGTGTATATTTATATGTATGTATAGATATGTATTTGTTTAACCTTTTCACTGACTTAAAGAATGACAAAGGCAAGTTAATCATTTGCAAATTGAGTTTAATTGGTTAATTAGAAGTCTTTGAATTTTGAAGGCTCTGGGGAGAAGGTAGATTACAAATGTTCCTGCCATGCATTTGTTCCTGCTATAGAAAAGTGACTGTTTTTTTTTGTTGTTGTTTAAAAATTTAGATACCTATACGAAGTTGCCAGAAGACATCCTTACTTTTATGCACCAGAACTCCTTTACTATGCTAATAAATATAATGGAGTTTTTCAAGAATGCTGCCAAGCTGAAGATAAAGGTGCCTGCCTACTACCAAAGGTATTCTTCAGAAAGAATAGAAGAACCAATTCATAGTCAAACCTCAGTTTCGGGACATCTTATGGCTCAACGTAGGAAACTGAAGCCTCCAGCAGAAACTTCTTTACATGGTTTAAACTCCTCCCTCTTTCCCCTAATCAAAGAATTTTTCACCTATTTTGAAGGGCTGTGTCTTTTTCACTAAGGGCTATGTCTTTTCACCTTTTTTGAAGAGCTATGTCTTCCACTTTCCTTCTTCTAATAAGATTTGCGAAGTGGATCTGGTAGAGGGAACTGTTCTGTATGTGTCTGACTATCAGGATAGTCAGTTGCTATAGTGAAATGGAAAAACTCATTTTTCAAATTGAACAGTAAGAGGACACCATTTTTGCTTCTCTTTTCATGAGTTTTGTTTTTTTTTTAATTGGGGAGGGGAGAATTCAAAGTGGGGGAGAATTTAACTGCATCCAGACGCCTAGGTTTATTGATTTATCCTGTAAACATTTACACTGCATTCTCTTTTCTAGGGAGTTTATTGATGTTATGGGGGTTGTGGAGGACGGATTAAAATGCATTATGTGCAAAATTAAGAAGTCAGCAAAGTTTTATTCCCTTGGATATTAGTGGACACTGTTCTACGTTTCCTTTTCATTCTCTTTTCCCTGGCAATAACTCCACGCTGGTTCTTAACCACCTAGAGGTTCCACTATGACCAGACTGACTTTTCCTTTTTCTATAGAACAAAATAATTATTTGCCAATAATAAATACTTGGGAATTGAGGTTTAAATTTTCTCTTTAAGTTTTAATTTGGCATAGTCTCATATTTATCATTATGTATTAGATTAATCCTGGAGGAGGAAATAACAACCTATTCCAGTATTCTTGCCTGGAGAATCCCATGGACAGGAGAACCTGGCAGGCTACACTCCATGGGGTTGCAAAGAGTCAGACATGACTTAGCAACTACACATTAGGTTAATCATTTCAATTGTAATGCTGGTCTATCGGGGTTTGCTCAAAAGGTTAAATCTTGCTACTGTCAGAGATAATTTTGACTTATGTAAACCTTATTTCCAGAGAAGGCAATGGCACCCCACTCCAGTACTCTTGCCTGGAAAATCCCATGGACAGAGGCGCCTGGTGGGGTGCAGTCCATGGGGTCGCTGAGTCGGACACGACTGGGCAACTTCACTTACACTTTTCACTTCCATGCATTGGAGAAGGAAATGGCAACCCACTCCAGTGTTCTTGCCTGAAGAATCCTAGAGATGGGGGACCCTGGTGGGCTGCCGTCTATGGGGTCGCACAGAGCTGGACATGACTGAAACGACTTAGCAGGAGCAGCAGCAGCAGTCTCATCTGTACTCAAGAAGGGGTGGTCTGTACATAAATTTTTTTTCTAATGTTCCTCAAATTATTTCTTTTTGCAGATTGAAACTATGAGAGAAAAAGTGCTGGCTTCATCTGCCAGACAGAGACTCAAGTGTGCCAGTATTCAAAAATTCGGAGAAAGAGCTTTAAAAGCATGGTACGTTAAATTTAGTTTGCATCTTTTTCGTGATGTAAATGATGGTTCAGTTGACAAAATTGTACATCATATGTCATTTTACACAGTGCTTTCACATACATCTTTTTGGTTGTCTAAAAGGTAGAAATTTGATAGAGATGAAAATCAGAGCATCAAAGACAATTTGTCGTTATTTTTAACCTTTTTTTCCCTAAATAGAGAATTTAGAAGACAACTTTTTTGTTCTTCCAGGACAGGTGTTTAAACTCCCATGTATTTTTAATGATTGTGATCTTCGTATAATCATCCACTGTTTTTATAGATCTATAGTCAGGGTCTTTTATCTAATTTTATCCCTCCTCCATCCCTCCAACCAATCATCTGAAGGTGTCTGCTTGTCTTGTTATGTTCTGATAACTAATTTCAGTCATCAAAGTTTCTTCTCATTTTGTGGTAGCACCAGTTTTGCCCTTAATCTCTTGTTTTTGCCTGGGCTTCGGTTTTGATATTATCAGCTAGCTCTAGAAGCATCCTTCAGTATTTGGACCAAGGAATCCCTTTTGCAACCCCCTGCCATCCCCACCACAACCCCTTACTTTCTAGTTAATAATAAATCAACATTGGGCAGAAAATCAATTGAAAACAGACATTTTGGAAGCTGTCAAGAAACTGTCACTTAAACTATCTTGCCTGTCATCCTTACCATCAACAAAATCACGAAACAAAGCAACCCTAACATGAAATGATACATAGTTAAACAGGGTATGATTAGTTTTGGGGAAGTGTCTTTTATTCGATTTCAATGACTCTGAAATGATTTGAGAAAGCTTGTGGATGTTAGGTTTTACATCTTATCAATGAGTATAGAGATTATGCTGAATCAATTTATTGGTAAAAGTATGCTGAATCAAGTTAACAAAATTTGTTTTCTCAGAGGCTTTTAGAAGTCAAGAAGAATGTACTTTGGTTAATAATTTAAAAAAGGGGTAACTGGAATTTGTATGGCATTTCCCAGTTCATAAAATGCTTTCATATAGATGATCTCATTTAATCCTCCCAACAATGCTTTGATTTAGCATGTTGTGGTGACTCAGTGGGGACTGAAGCTCACAGAGGCTAAGTAACTGGCCTAGGGTCACATGATTATTAAGCTATAAAGCCAGATCTGGAAGTCATTCCTGGGCTCTAAAACTGGGGCCTCTCAGCATGTTACCTTTTTTAGACTCCCTGTTTAATTTCTGTTTTTATGAACTGCTGGACTTTTAACCTCCATATGTGCTGCCCTAAGGAAACATTTTGCTCTAACATTTGGTTCAGAATTAGCATTGAAATAAGAGCGAGTGTATCCTACAAATTATTTCTGTGTGTTATCTGAGCCTAAGTATTCTAGTTATGTGTAGTATTTTCCTAAAGCTCTCGCATAAAACATTGTCTGTTAATAATGTTTTGATGGGAGAATTTTCTTTTTAGGTCAGTAGCTCGCCTGAGCCAGAAATTTCCCAAGGCTGAGTTTACAGAGGTTACCAAGATAGTGGAAGATCTCACAAAAGTCCACAAGGAATGCTGCCATGGTGACTTACTTGAATGTGCAGATGACAGGGTAAAGAATCCTCACTATGCTTTATGGTAACATACTTGCTTAAGTTGGTAGAATCAGTTTGTTGAGCATCAGAACAACTGAGAGTGGTTTGAGATTGTTTTCTCTGCTGGGTCTACTCAATCCTTTCCCTGTTTCCCTTCCTTCTGCCCTCCCTCCCTCTCTCCCTCTTTCTTTCTTTCTCTCTGATATCCTGTTCACTAAATGATCTAATAAACTCATTTAGAATTTGTAATCCCTTTCATTCAAATTTTGAGATCAAATTCTTAAAGCTGAAGTAGGACAGTCACAAAGGTAGATTTCTAAGATTTCTTGAGGAGGTGGGGGGAGTTGGAAAAAGGCTGGAACCTGAAGTGAGCTTTGGAAATTATGTAATTTTCCCTTCTATGTTCTCTCTTAATTAACACCCGATGTTAAAAATACAAAAATTTTTTTTTGTTCTCAAACTGACAAAATACAAGAATCCTAACCTCTCAGGACACTTTCTGAAAACTTTAAGGTAGATATTTTACAGCTGTAAGTGGGGTCTGTGACCATGATCTTGACTAACTTTTCAAAAATCTCTAGCACTTTATTTGGTTATTTGGTTTCAAGATGCCTGCACTTAATTTGGGGTGATATTTAGAAAAACACTACTGAGTTTTAATCTAAAAACTTAAGTGTTTTAAAAGTAGGTATAAAGTTAATAAATAACTGACATGAGCCCCAATTAAGACTAGTTTTTTTCCAATCATGTTTTAGTAGTTTTATCTGTGCCTCTAGGCTTAGCAGCACAGGTTGAAAATGTTCATAGAAGGTGTATTGGTATAAGTATGGTCTTAGAACATAATGAATGTGTTCTGTCAACATAGTAAAAGTCTGGGGAGGAAGCACAGGAATGTCAGTTTACACTGAACACTTTTCACCTACTTGCTTGTAGGCGGATCTTGCCAAGTATATATGTGATCATCAAGATACAATCTCCAGTAAACTGAAGGAATGCTGTGATAAACCTCTGTTGGAAAAATCCCACTGCATTGCTGAGATAGACGAAGATGCCATGCCTGAAAACCTGCCCCCATTAACTGCTGACTTTGCTGAAGATAAGGAGGTTTGCAAAAACTATCAGGAAGCGAAAGATGCCTTCCTGGGCTCGTAAGTGGATAAAAAATGATCCTTTCATACTTTTATATGATCTCAGAATTTAGGAAATTATTCTAGGCTTTCCTTTGGAATTGCTACAATTTTCACGTTGCCTGCAATGTTTCCTTATTCTTTCCTCTTCTGGCTTTTAAAAATTTTTGGAAAAATTGCCTTTAAAAAATTGTCATAAAATAATACATGCTTAATGGCAGATGCTCTAGAGTATAAGGTAATGATAAAAAAAATTTTTACTCCCATTCCTAACTCCTTAGGATCAGAAATATTTTGTTTACATGTAAATTATATATATTATTCATTCATGCATTCATTCAAAGTGTATTTCTAGAACATATATATGTGTGAATATATATAATACATCTTTATGCCTCTATATCTGTCTATCTGTCTATCTATCTGATGCCAGCTAAGAACTATAAAATATGGAATCTGTTACCAGGTGCTTTAAAATGAAAATGAGTCAGATCTGGTTGAAAAGACTGGAGTCCAGTAGCATGCAAGGCAGCATACAATTAAATGACAAAATCAGTGATTATATAAAATCAGTAAGTGTGGTGATAAATTTTAATTTTTTATTGCTCAATTATAGTATCCTGTGCACTAACTGTTTTATAAAATTACATACCCATAAAGAATTTATTCATACAGAGAAGAAAAAAATTAAGAATATGTCTCTAGTTATCTATCAGAACATTTTTGAAGTGTAATCCAAATTAGGCAAGATGTACCTAATAGTAACATGTGTCATTCATTAAACAATATGTGCCCAGCAGCGTGTGTTTCGCATAGATTACATCATGTGTTTCTCACAGTTCACCTTCTAAGACATACTATTATCATCCCCATTCCACAGAGGAGGAAACCAAGGCTCAGTAACTGTAATAAGTCACCTAAGGAGATATAATAAAACAAGTGATGGAGTCAGGGTTTGATAGCTTTAACTCTGAACCTTCAAGTCCTTAGTCCTTGACTGCACAGGGTTTAGTCCAATTCAAACCTTTAGGATATGATTTACATTTATGGTTAATTATGTGGTTTTTCTTGCTCATTTGTCTAACAAAATCTATTTTATTATCATCTTAATTAGGTTTTTGTATGAATATTCAAGAAGGCATCCTGAGTATGCTGTCTCAGTGCTATTGAGACTTGCCAAGGAATATGAAGCCACACTGGAGGACTGCTGTGCCAAAGACGATCCACATGCATGCTATGCCACAGTGGTAAGTTTCTGGAAGGAAAATATGTAGCTCTTTGATTGATGATTCCAATAACAGGAAAGAAAAATGATGCCAGATTATTATATCATGCAATATAGATTTCTTCTTAAGATGATTTCAGTTCTGTGCCTGTGAACATTATAGGAATAATAACCTTCAATATAAAGAAAGGTCAAAGAAAGCACTCTCTTAATTTTACATAATCTTGACCATGCATTTTTTTCCTTTTTAGACTCCTGAGAAAAAAATAAGGTAAATTTAAATGTTAATTAAAAGAAATTTAACTTAGATATAAAGAAGGTTAATCTGTTTTCAAGTTTTATTAAGTAATCAAGAATTAGTATCTTAGAGAAGGTGGTGAAATCTATTGATGTAGAATATCTTCAAATCTCTTTTGAAACAGTTTAGGAATGGTTTTGAAAGAAATTAAATAAGGAGAAGAAATCTGCTTCAAGAATTTTTAGCATATTTAGCTATGCTAAATTTTTAGCATACTGGAAGAGACCCTGGTGCTGGGAAAGATTGAGGGCAGAGGGGGAAAGGGGGCGACAGAAGATGAGATGGTTGGATGGCATCATTGTCTCAGTAGACATAAGTTTGAGCAAACTCTGGGACACAGTGAAGGACAGGGAAGCCTGGTGTGCCGCAGTCCATGGGATCACAAAGTCAGACATGACTGAGCGAGAAACAACAGAAACAGCAAATATTTAGCAAATACCTCACGTTCGAGAGGAAAGTCATTTTTTCCTCTATCAAGAAACTAGTTATATACATGCCAAGTGCCACACAAGAACTGATGACCAAGACAAAATCCGTTATCTTAGAGAGCTCGGGATCCGACTGCAGAGATGGCTTAATAATGATGAGTATTTATAATTAGAATATACTATTATAACTATAATATATTTAAAATTACATGGTGGTTTGATGCTTTAGTCGCTAAGTCATGTCCGACTCTCGCAACCCCATGGACTGTAGCTCACTAGGTTCCCCTGTCCATGTGATTTCCCAGGCAAGAATACTGGCGCAAGTTGACTCAGGGATCAAACCCAGGTCTCCTGCACTGCAGGCAAATTCTTTATTGGCTGAGCCACCAGGGAAGCCCATAGCCACCATTTACTAGGTTTTTACTATATCCCAGGCTCTCTTTTAAGTTCATGAGCTCAGGAGGTTTACAGAGTAATTCTCTGAGGTGAGTATCATTTTCATCTCCATTTTAGAAGTAAGGGTTCTAGAGCTTTGAGATGGGAAGTAAATTTGCACAACTAGAAAATGAGTCAAATGACCTGGCTTAAACACCAGGAGCTGCATTCCAGATCTGAATGTTCTTAATCACTTATACAGTCTTACCAAATAAACAGTTTGGACATATAATAGGATTAGCATCAAAAAGCCATTTACATGACTTTGGGCAGAGAAGAGGAAGGATCTCATTCTACCTAGAAGGATGAAAAACAACCTGCGGCTGGTCCTCATAAAGAATGTTGTAAGCACAATTCTTTTCTTTTTCAGTTTGACAAACTTAAGCATCTTGTGGATGAGCCTCAGGATTTAATCAAAAAAAACTGTGAGCTATTCGAAAAACATGGAGAGTATGGATTCCAAAATGCGTAAGTATATTTGCTTATTGGCTAATTTTTCTTGTTCGTTTAGTAAATATTTAAGATGATATTCATAGACCACCTATCACAGAACTTTTTATTTTGAAAGTAAAGTCTTTTTTCTGATCACTCTCCATCAAGAAAGACAAGAGAAAATGAGATAAAATAGTTGATGGGGTGAAGAGCTTATATTTGAGGGCAGTTTAAAAATTTGGGCTCAAACCTGGTAGGAAAAATATCAAATATTAGGTTATAGGAACTGAAGATGCTGTTTGACAGTTAAGAAATAGTTTATGAGTGAACAAAATCAAAGCAATGCTTTACAGAGCAGAAAATAAGTCTTCAGTAGCTGTAGCTCAATAAGGTGATAGACTAATGTTCTGATTAAATAAAGCCTTATCTGTGGAAGTTAAGACAGGAAGGGGCACATAATTTAGTTGATATTTATTTTTCAGCTTACACCTGTTACCACTTTTTAAACTAGGTGCTTGGAATAACAACAGTGAACAAGACATAGTCTCTTCCCTTGAGTCGATTATGTTATACATTGACTTTCAATAATGATTAGCATTCTTAGTAAGTGATTATTACATGCTAGATACAATGTCAGGTTGATTGCATACTTTGTTTCTTTTTGTTTAGTCCTTGCACCATCCCTTTTGAGTTAGGTGTATTTCCTTCTGTTTTATAGGTGAGAAAATTCATCCATATCTTTCAAATTTAGAATAGTGCAGATGTGTATTAAGCTTTCAGTAGGTTTTATGGAAAGAAAGAAGCAATTAAAAAGTATTTTAATGTCACTGAATTATAATAAAGTAAGCCACTTTCCTAAGATTATATAGCACAGGTGGGATCCAGAGCTAGGTTACTTAGTTGCTCAGGACAAGGTCTTCACCCACATTATTCTGCCCATGTGAAGATGAAGACAGCTGATGAATGGAGTAGGTCTTCCCTGGAAACCGTCTTGGTGGATTCTGGCTAAGTGTTCTCTGCTTGACTTGATGTGTTAGAAAAAGAGTTTCTTGTCTGACTGAAAACATATGGATTATGTTGTTACAGGCTCATAGTTCGTTACACCAGGAAAGTACCCCAAGTGTCAACTCCAACTCTGGTGGAGGTTTCAAGAAGCCTAGGAAAAGTGGGCACTAAGTGTTGCACAAAGCCTGAATCAGAAAGAATGCCCTGTACTGAAGACTATGTGAGTCTTTTAGAACAGAGTTGTCAATAAGGACGAATTCTTGCCTTTGGATGTTGAGGAAACTTTCAGAAGCAAGTGAAAGTGCTTGCTTTCACGTGTGTGTGTGTGTGTGTGTGTGAGTGTATTGTCTATATGGTAATGGCAACCAGGATTTGCTTCCTATATTATCTTGACCAGCAGAGGATTTAGATAAGATTCCAAAAGTGATAAATTGTTTTGAAAAAGTTTCACGAATTTTTAATGTTCCATCCTTGAATTTTCTAAAAGTTTACTTTTTGGTTTTTTTTTTTCTTTAATGTATCAGTATAAGACTATTTCTTCCCTACTCCAACACATATCTCAGGACTCCTCTAAAATTATGTCATCAATTATTTTCTCAAATCTATTATTCCTAGAATGTAGACATATTTAATTGAGAAGATTTTTCAAAGTCCCTTTTTAACTGTAGTTCTAAAGTAAGTTGTTGCCTCAAATCAACCTTGGATTCAATGTTGTGAGTTAAAAGATAGAGTTTGTTTTGGTCCAGTGGAAGGCAGGCATTCCTGGAAAACTTTTCATTATGCTTTCTCTGAGCTTCTGTGTTCCTGCCTGTTTTCAGCTGAGCTTGATCCTGAACCGGCTGTGCGTGTTGCATGAGAAGACGCCAGTGAGTGAAAAAGTCACCAAATGCTGCACGGAGTCACTGGTGAACAGACGGCCGTGTTTCTCTGCTCTGACACCTGATGACACATACGTACCCAAACCCTTTGATGAGAAATTGTTCACCTTCCATGCAGATATATGCACACTTCCCGATACTGAGAAAAAAATCAAGAAACAAACGTGAGGAGTATTTCACTACTCGTTGTGTTGTCTTGATAGTGAGATCAAGTGAGATAGTGAGATCTTGATAGTCTTGATAGTGAGAACTGTAAACGAGCAGCTTTTTCTGAAATAGTGATTATCTACCTGAAGTACAGAAGTATTGGCCATGTTAAGCAGATAAAAACGTCAAGAATAAAATGGATAGCCTTTTGTTTTCTTAGCAAAAGAGAAAAAAACCCTCATCATCTTGCCTACAAACCATTCAGAGTAATCTTGTGGATAAAAGCTGCAGCAGAATTATATCTTAGGCTAGGTCAGTAGAATAAGCTGAACAAATAACTGATGCATTTTTGTAGAGAGCAAATTAGTCAGTAGAAATCTATGAGAATTTGATTCTAGGCATGAATACTTACTTTCAGTTTGTTCTGTGTTGACCTAGAGATAAGGCAGCCCCTTAAGATCTGACTTTTGAGAATGGAACTTGGATTACAAACATCTGGCATTTCAAGTTCAGAGGCTTGATTCCCTTGCTTCCTTATTACTGTCACAAGGGGTTATAACTGCAAGAAATTTAGCAACATGAAGTTGTTATTACCTCCGGTGGCTTCTGATCATGGAGCTAGATTTTAAAGTAATATTGTAAAACCTACTGTGCCCATCTGATTCTTTCTGTAGCCCTATTGTCTGCAGATGTCAAAGAAAGAGAACCAACAGCTCCCTTGAGTGGGATAGTTTTATTTCCTATGGCCTCTATATTATTAAGTCTTCCCTGGTGGTTCAGGAGTTCAAAACTCTGCCTGCAATACAGGAAACCTGGATTCAATCCCTGGGTCAGAATTGTTATTAACTTTGAATGGGGCAGATTACAAAATACCAAGAGAAAGATTCTCAGATTAGAAATTTTTTAAATGGAGTCCAGGATAAGTACATTTTTAAGAATTATTTTTAGCTCTTAAATTTATACAATTCAATATGCCATAACTTCCCAAATCAGATAATGTATGAATGCAATGACATCATCCTTTCCAGTGATTTACTGAAGAACCATTGGTTGAGATATACTGATACTACAAATGTTGAGCAGTTTACATTGATTACTTAATTTGAGCCTTCTACCAACCCTGTGAAGGTGGATTTTATTCTCATTATGCAAGTGAGAATATTGAAGCTTATAATGGCAAGCCTGGACCTCAAATCCAGAGCTGTCTGGCTCTAAAGCTTAGAATATTAAGCAGCACTGCTACCATTCTTACCATCTCCGTGTTTCTTCAGTGAGTGCATTTCTTTCTGTTTTTGTTGTTTTTATTCAAATGCAGTGCACTTGTTGAGCTGTTGAAACACAAGCCCAAGGCAACAGAGGAACAACTGAAAACCGTTATGGAGAATTTTGTGGCTTTTGTAGACAAGTGCTGCGCAGCTGATGACAAAGAGGGCTGCTTTGCTTTGGAGGTACTGGAGTAGTTTGTCTTCATTTTATTATGTCTAATTTCCTTTGCTGTTGCATTTGGTCAAGCTAGGGGTTAGTGGCTTAAGTACCTGAAAGAAATTATGTGTGTGTGAAACAGGAATCTTATTCTTCATACAATTGTCTTACCAAATGACTGAAATATTCTTTTTTTGAAAAAAAATCTCTTGCTGCCCTGTAGTTGTGTTTTAATATTTGTTCTGTTTCCAAAGTTGTATGTTTATGAATTTAGACAGAAATATTTCTAAAGCCTGAAATCTTTTGGTAGAGACATCATCAAACCAAACCTTAATTTAGTTTAACATTTTCTTGAAAATGGTAATTTGTGATTTGGTTGAATACGAATAGTGATTTTATAGGTTACAGGGGAAATTTCTATTTAAATGTGTGAATCACTTAGTATTTCCCCCTAAGACTTGACAGTATTTTATTCCTTTGGGGGCATATCAGGGAGCTTCCTTCTAGAGAGTCTAGTTCAGTTCAGTTCAGTCGCTCTCTGAGAGACAGTCTAGTACTGAACTGTTATTAAAGGATGTGATATATGAAAAATTACTTTGTAATCACAAATAGCTGTATAAATGTTACTTTTTAAAAATCCTAACAGTGGTGCTAATATTTCCCCCATATCCGTCATTTCTTTGTATCTAGGGTCCAAAACTTGTTGCTTCAACCCAAGCAGCCTTAGCCTAAACACGACACAACCACAAGCATCTCAGGTAACTATACTTTTCTGTGCTTAATCACTCAGTCATGTCCGACCGACTCCTTGCGACCCCATGGACTGCAGCCCACTAGGCTTCCCTGTCCATGGGGATTCTCCAGGCCAGAATACTGCAGTGGGTTGCCATGCTCTCCTCCAGGAACTATACTTTAGATTTTTTTTTTTTTAAAGTAATTATATAGGGCTTCCCTGGTGGCTCAGGGGCAAAGAATTTGCCTGCCAGTGCAGAAAACGTGGATTCAATCTCTGATCCAGGAAAATCCCGTATGCTGCGGAACTAAGCCCGTGTACCACAGCTATTGAGCCTGTGCTCCAAGGCCTGGGATCCACAACTACTGAAGCCTGGGCACCCCAGAGCTCATGCTCCGCAGCCAGAGAAGCATTGTAATGGGAAACCTGCGCATTGCCACTAGAGAGCAGCCCCTACTCCCTGCTGGAGTAAAGCCTGAGCAGCAGAGACCTGGCACAGCCAAGAGTAAATCAGCAAATAGCATTATTTTACAAAGTTGCTATAATGCGTGGATGCATGCTAAGTCACTTTAGTTGTGTTCGACTCTTTGTGACCCTATGGACTGTAGCCCACCAGACTCTTCTGCCCAGGGGATTCTCCAGGCAAGAATACTGGAGTGGGTTGCTGTTTCCTCCTCCAGGGGAATCTTCCCAACCCAGGGATTGGATCTGCGTCTCTCTATGTCTTCTGTATTGGCGGGCTGGTTCTTTACCACTAGCACTACCTGGGAAGCCCCTAGTTATTAAAATAGCAAAGATCAACTGATTAATGCCAGTCACTATTCTAAACTTATTATATATATATATATATATATATATACTTCTTTAATTCTCAAAACAGTTGCCCGAGTCGAAAACCATTATTATTCCTATTTCGCAGATGAGAAAAGGAAAGTATAGATCAAGGGATAGGTTAAGTAATTTACCCAAAGACCATCCAATCAGTGATAAGTGGAGCCAGAATTAAAAATTCTCACCAGAGCTTGAGAATTAACCACTATCTTGTTCTGCCCTAATGTGACACAGAAGACAGTCATTCTACTAAGTACTGGCTCAGCAATGGGATCCTGTAGGTAATAGGCTGAAAGGTATGAAAGTGCATTTTCATATGGACAAAACAGCTGAATATCAATGATTTCACATGGTTCAACCAAATAGCTCAAAAACAAATTCATTTCATTGGCAAATATGAGGTCTACTTTGTGTGAACTTCTACTACAAGTAAATAATTTGCTACTAAGTTTCCAATGTGTCAAGATGCTAAGTCTTAAGAGGATTTCTCTTATGACAAAAAGGCTCACTTTAAAACTTAGATGTTTGAACATAAATAAATGTGTTTAACCCATTTTAGTGTAGTGTTGTGGGGGGAAGTTAAAAAATAGAATGAACCTCATTTTTGAAACAAGTTGTCCAACTGTTCTTTAGCATGAATTATTTTTGTATTTTTCAAACTGACTGTGATGTTTATTCCACTATTAGATTTTAACTTGCTCTTTGCCTATATGGTAATCCCTATATTTTGTGCATTCAGGACAGGAAACAGCTTCATATCTTTGCAAATGGGGGTATTTCAGAATGTGATTTGTTTCAGTCTGAAATGGCAAGGTTTTCTTCCTAGAGGTCTAGCTTTGAGAAGACAACTTTTTTGTTTGTAATTAACTTAGATAAGAAGTAGGTGTCAGGTATTCCCTGGTGACCCAATAGTTATGATTCCACGCTTCCACGGCAGGGGACAGAGGTTCAATCCCTGGTTAGGGAACTGAGATCACTCAAGCTGTGATGCATGGTGTGGCCAAAATGAGCAGTTGTTAAGTAAATGACTCAGAATTAATGATGAAAAGCTGGTGTTATAATGTTCAGCCCTGATTGACATCATGACGAAGAGAGGACTTTATGAACCTTATTGCTCTGTCCTTTCCCCTTGCCCAACAGAAGAATTCAACTGCCATGAGTCTAGGACAGGCTTGAATTGTTTTCATTGATAGAAATAGAAAGACAATCTAAGCAATCTGGCATTCATTTGAAAATATTTGAAAAATCACATGCCATTTTATAAACAGTAATTATATTTATCTTTTGTTTTTCAGCCTACCCTGAGAGTAAGAGGAAAAAAGAGAAATGAAAACTTGGAGCTTATTCATTGGTTTTTCTTTTCTGTTGGTGTTAAACCTACACCCTCTCTAAAGAACATAAATTTCTTTAAATATTTTGCTTCTTTTGTTTGTGCTACAATTAATAAAAAATGAAAAGACTCTAATATAACTGTCCATGAGTGTTGTTTTTCAAAGATGTGTTGCCATCCCGAAAATTCCGTTAGGTGCCGTAAAAGTCCCACTGTTCTCTCTTTCCCCATTTCAGTGGAGGACTTCTAGTTCCTTACGGGTTAATTATATAAAAGAAGCATTAATACTGTTCTGAGTTGTGAATTCTAAGCATTCAAAGTAATAGTTTAACATTATGATAATTCTGGATAAAAGAATAGGAACTGTGGTATAGGTAAGGCATATACTCCTGCTGCTGCTAAGTCACTTCAGTCGTGTCCAACTCTGTGCGACCCCATAGATGGCAGCCCACCAGGCTCCCCCATCCCTGGGATTCTCCAGGCAAGAATACTGGAGTGGGTTGCCATTTCCTTCTCCAATGCATGAAAGAGAAAAGTGAAAGTGAAGTCACTCAGTCTGTCCGACTGTTAGCGACCCCATGGACTGCAGCCCACCAGGCTACTCCGTCCATTGGATTTTCCAGGCAAGAGTACTGGGGTGGGGTGCCATTGCCTTCCCCGAGATGATTGCAAGGATACAATAAGTCCTCCTGAATCTGCAGGGTATAGATCCCATGACTCCCAGTGGATGACTGAACTGCAGATATATCTTATACATAGTAATATATCTTATATAGAGTAGTTTTTTTCTTGTACTTACATACCTATAATACCTATAATAAAGCTTAATTTATAAAGTAGGCACAGTAGGGGATTAATAATAATAAGAAAAATTATTGCAATATACTGTAATGTGGTCTCACCCCCTCAAAATACTTTATTGTACTACTTTTATGCCTTTTCCATCTGTGTCCAGAACCTTGGCAATTAGAGATGTGACAGCAAAACCACCATGAATTTCTTTTCCCTTCACAGTTTCACAGATGAAAGATATATCCTTAACGACCATCTCAACACCCTCAGCATACGATTGTTTTTCTTACCGTATTGAGAACTTTTACCTTTTCACTTTCAGGAATCATTTTGTGGCTTTTCTTTGACAGATCTCAGTTGTCAGCATGACTACTCTTGCACTGTGGGGTGATAGCTAAGTAAAATAAGAGTGACTTGAAAACAAGCACTATGATCCCAGGATAGTTGACCTGATAACTGAGAGGGTTATACTAAGTGGGATATGACCAGCGGGATACGCTGGACAAGGAGATAATTCATGTCTGGGCAGGATTGCATTTCAGGATTCACTGAAACCTGGGAAAGTGAAGCCGTGAATGAGGGACTAGGGTATTTAACTGAATTAGAAAAGAAAAAACCTGATCCTGAAGAAATGTAATGACAGTTTAGGAAAACAATACAAGAAGTGTGTAAGAAGTTTAACAAGTGTGGAGAAGCATTTTTGGAAGAGAAGATGGGCCGTCTTGACAAAAGCCAAGTAATAAATGATTGAGATATATTGGATTGAGGAAATGCAAGAGTTAGAAGGTGAAATTTTCTGGTAAAAAATAAAGATGTTATACACAATACTGAACCTTCATTCACTGACTTAGTCAATTGATATCTGGACCCTAGGAACTAGTTCGTTAGAAAAATCTGGCCTTAAGAATCTCAAGAGAAGTGAATTTAGGAGCAGCATTATTAAAGAATAAGTGGGACCCCAGGGGGCGTTGCCAGGGAAGGCAATGGCACCCCACCCCAGTACTCTTGCCTGGAAAATCCAATGGACGGAGTAGCCTGGCGGGCTGCAGTCCATGGGGTCGCTAACAGTCGGACAGACTGAGTGACTTCACTTTCACTTTTCTCTTTCATGCATTGGAGAAGGAAATGGCAACCCACTCCAGTATTCTTGCCTGGAGAATCCCAGGGATGGGGGAGCCTGGTGGGCTGCCGTCTATGGGGTCACACAGAGTCAGACACGACTGAAGTGACTTAGCAGCAGCAGCAGGGGGTGTTGTAAGTGAACAGAGAGAAGTCCATCCTGTTTGGATGGGCTGAACCTTCACCCACTTCAGGTGGAATAATGTGGCACTTTTATTCCCAGATGTGCAGAAAACCGCTTGTTGAAATACACACTTTCCACACAACACACACTTTGTTAAATTACAAACACTGATGCTGTTATAAAAATAATGGCACAGCATGTTTTATCTTCTTTAATCAGTAAGGTAAGCCCCATGTTGCTGAGAGGGAGATTAGGTGCCTGCAGGCCCTGCTCTGGGTGTCAGGACTCATGAAGGGCCAGGATCCTCTCTTCCTCAAGCAGAGAGGAAGCCTTGCGTCTGGACACCGGGAGCAGCTCTGTGTCCTCCATGAGTCGGGTTGGTATCAGAGATGAGTGTCACAGCTGAGTGAGATGGTGCACAAAGCACTGAGTGGGAGCCTGCCCCGGGGACCCCTGGTGACCGACACTGTCTTCCCACCTGGGCCCGGGCTTCCAGGAGCACCAGTGTGGGACTTCCCTGAGCCAGAGGTCAGGGACAAGAGGTTGGTGGCGAGGTGGGGCCAGGCTGGGATATGGCAGAGAAAACCCTGTAGGGTCAAGTCTGTCCTGATGGGGGACATCGGAGGGGGCCAGCAGCTGAAAAGCTGTAGGGGAGGGGACATGCTGGCAATGGTCTCGGGCCCTGCTGGCTTCCTTGGTCCAAAGCTGGCGGGAGGGGGGATCGGAGACTCTGCCCTCAGCTTCAGTGCCCAGCCACTGGGGTGGAAGCAGAGTCCTGAGGGGGACCGTCTTTGTCACCTGCAGGTCCTACTCAACCACAGACGGCCCTGAGGCTCTCTCATGTCCCCTCTCTGCAGTCACAGGACCCTGGACAAATCTCACCCTTTGCCAGAGGGAAGGCAAAGCAGGACCTTGGATGGAATAATAATCGGAGAAGCCACACATTCGAGTATTAGGAGTCACAAACATCTTCCAAGGGATGAAGGGGACACCAACAAGGCAGATGAACACTCCGAAGTTTCAGTTAGGATTAGCCCATGTCACTGGGCTCAGCACCAGGCCCTAGGGCAGAAGTTAAAAGGGAGCAGAGTGCCGAGTTAGCTCGAGAGGCTGGCAAGAAGAATATGTGCTAAAGCGAAGAATGCCTCTGTCCTATGGGAAAGATGCTCCCTTGGTTTCTTTTTAAAATTGCAACAAGGAAAAACATCTAGAACACCACAACCATATTCAGTGATTCACTCCAGGGCTTCTTGCCAGTGCTGAAGGGTCGGCTCTTCTACCATCAGAACAGTCCTGGAGAAGAGAGCCGGGTTCCCTCACTTTGTGATGGGGTGGACAACAGACGCATGGCTTGAGGCAAAACTGATTCAGTGTAAGAACCATCAGGAGGTATTGAGGATGGGAATGCAGAGGTGCTTTGACCCATTTTATTACCTTTCTCATGAGAGAAATTATGAGTCCCCAGCACAATCCACTCACAAATGTCTTACCTCCCATAGAATACTGGGAGGGCACATATGTTTTTATTCTTTTTCAGGAACATCAAAAGCAAGGCACAGTTCTCTAAAGAGAATCTGTTTAGGGAGAGGTAGTCTGTGTTCTGAGGTGCAGTGTGGCTGGCTTAAGAACGATAGACGATAATTCTACTTTGATCCTATACACGGCTTATGAGAAGAGTGCATATTTACAAGTGTGCGTGTCTCTCTGTGTGTATATATCTTAGTTTGGGCGGCCATAACAAAATGCCATAAACGAGGTGGCTTAAACCACAGAAATTTATTCTCTCATAATTCTGACTGCTGGAAATTCCAAGATAGATATTTAGTACGCTTCAGTTTCAGGTGAGCACTTACTAGCTGCCTTGCAGATGATCACCTTCTCACTGCATGCTCACAAGCTGGAGAGAGAGAAACAGAGAAGCAGAAACAGAACCAGATAGGGAGGGAGGGCGGAGAAGGCAATGGCACCCCACTCCAGTACTCTTGCCTGGAAAATTCCAGTACTCTGACTTAGCAGCGGCAGCAGCAGGGAGGGAGGGAGAGACGATAAACGCAAGGGCGCCCTCTGCTGTCTATTCTTATAAGAACACTAAGCCCTCCCGTGACCTCTGCTGCTGCTAAGTCAGTTCAATGGTGTCTGACTCTGTGCGACCCCAGAGACAGCAGCGTACCGGGCTCCCTCGTCCCTGGGATTCTCCAGGCAAGAACACTGCAGTGGGTTGCCATTTCCTTCTCCAATGCATGAAAGTGAAAGTGAAGTC
Source organism: Oreotragus oreotragus (assembly GCA_006410675.1). Classification (NCBI taxonomy): domain Eukaryota; kingdom Metazoa; phylum Chordata; class Mammalia; order Artiodactyla; family Bovidae; genus Oreotragus; species Oreotragus oreotragus. The sequence goes on from SJYX01023740.1 coordinate 667,964, forward strand.
GCTCAGTCGTGTCCGACTCCTAACGACCCCGTGGACTGCAGCCCACCAGGCTCCTCCATCCATGGGATTTTCCAGGCAAGAGTACTGGAGTGGGGTGCCATTGCCTTCTGCTCTCGTGACCTCATCTAAACCTAATTACTTGCCAAAGGCCCGGTCTCCAAATACGATCAGAGTAGTGAGTTAGGGCTTCAACATATGAGTTTTGAGAGGATGAAAAAATTCAGTCTATAAGAGTGTGTGAAACCTGTGGACCATGCAGGGGATTTTTCTGCAGCTCCTAAGACACTGAGCCATCACTCCACTTTGCTAAGGACAGGGAATGTCTATCAGTTATGCTGATGATGGCATAAGGTCAGAGAGCCCCTTTGTTATTTCTCATACTCTGCCTTGGCTAAAGCGTCTGGGAAGAGATGGGTCATAAGCATTTCATCATCAGAGAAAGTATGCTGCTGCTGCTGTTGCTAAGTTGTTTAACTTGTGTCCAACTCTGTGTGACCCCACAGACGGCAGCCCACCAGGCTCCCCCATCCCTGGGATTCTCCAGGCAAGAACACTGCAGTGGATTGCCATTTCCTTCTCCAATGCATGAAAGTGAAAATTAAGTCACTCAGTTGTGTTCGACTCCTAGAGACGCCATGGACTGCAGCCTTCCAGGCTCCTCCATCCACGGGATTTTCCAGGCAAGAGTACTGCAGTGGGGTGCCATTGCCTTCTCCAAGAGAAAGTATATGTCATCACAAAAGAGCTCCAGACTTATCAGCTTCCTCACCAGGATTTTTGGTACTGTCCTCTTCCCAAATCTGACCCAGGGCCTCTGGACCCTGACCATCAGAGAAAATACGAATGTAAACATGTCAGTGATGCTGTCTGGTTGAAAGAGTATGGGAGATGTGTCACATCAAATGAGTGAGTGACCACAGTCAGCACAAAAACCCTGTCTACAGAAATCTGGCTCCCTGCCACTCAGTTTCTACAAGTGAAGCTCTGCTTTGTGCCAGGCATTGTGCCAGGCATTGCAGGAGTTGTGAAGATGAGTCTTTGAATCCAAGAAGCCCACTGTTCGGGAAGAACTTTGTAAGCTTGCAAATGCCTGTGATGGAAGGTCACAGGAGAAGTACCAAGAGAAAACAATGTAAAAGGTGTTACAGGTTGCAACCTTCTCTCCTTAGGGGGTTATCAGATATACATTCATGGAAGATGATTTGATATAGACTTTGTAAATGTGTGTGTGCTAAATTGCTTCAGTCGTGTCCAACTCTTTGCGACCTCATGGACTGTAGCCCACCAGGCTCTTCTCTCCATGAGGATTCTCCAGGCAAGAATACTGGAGTGGGTTGCCATGCCCTCCTCCAGAGGATCTTCCCAACCCTGGAATCCAACCTAGATCTCTTTCATCTTCTGCACTGGCAAAGGGGTTCTTTACAACTAATGCCACCTAGAAAGCCCAATACAGACCTTGAAGAATGAATAGGTTTTTTTACAAGCATCAGTGAGGAACAGGAAGAGAGGTTAAGCTCCCCCCTCAACTTTCAAATAACTAACCAGTCAAATCAACAAAGAGCAAAATAGAGCCCAGAAGGAGTAAGTAGCCAGCATCATCTGAATAGAAGGCATTTTCTAGCAACTTCATGTACAGCTTAACTACTTTGAAGAAAAGTGCTTCTAATATTTAACACTAACCATAGTGCAAATATGATGATGATAATTATTTTTTAAAATATCTGTTAGGTATAAGACACTTTAAATACACTATTCCTTCTATACACAAAATTGTTTGAGGGAAAAATTATCATTTTCATTATATATGTGTGAAAATTGAGAATCAGAGAGATTAAATTATTTGCCCAAAGTCATATAGCTGATAAATGTTACAGCCAAGATCAGCATCTGCCTGATACAAAAGTCCAGTTTACCATGCTATGCTGTTTCTGGGCAGTATTATAGATTTATTACAAAGCAAATAGAGTCAAAATTAGAGCAATGGAAATATTTGACATGAACTGTGTACCTTGGGTGACACTTTGAGCAATGACGCATATACATCAAAGGTTGTTTGCAGTTAGTAGACAAACTGTGGTCCAGAGCTCCTCTTCATGGCTTGTCTTTTAAAATTTGATGTTCTTCAGGGCACCTCTTTTCACTACACTCTGTCTTTCTCATCCCATCACATGGCTATGATAACTATCTATAAGCTGATGATTACTATTCAACTGCCCATCAGTTCCTCTAGCATAGATCTTACTTTAAACTTGCAAACCAGGGGATTCTGCTTAAAAATTTCTCTAAGTTAAGGTGGCACTAGTGGTAAAAAGCCTGTCTGCTAATGCAGGAGACATAAGAGATGTGGATTTGATTCCTGGGTTGGGAAGATCCCCTGGAGCAGGGCATGGCAGCCCACTCCAGTATTCTTGCCTGGAGAATCCCATGGACAGAGGAGCCTGGTGGGCTACAGTCCATGGAGTAGCAAAGAGTCGGACACGACTGAGTGATGAAGCACAGCATATTGGGCCGTGTTGTGACTGCTGATATTAACTCTCTGTCTCTCCCGTTAGATGATAAAGTCAGTGAGAACAGGGGTGGTGCATGTTTTTTGTTGCTAATTATTCCCGCCAAAGAACAGTGCCTGGTATGCTGACTTCATCTTTTTGCTGAATGAATAAACAAAACTCCCATCTATTAAATGCCACTCTGTGCAAGGCCCTATTCTTAGCTATTTATGTTCAGTAGTTTATTTAATCATGAAAGAATTCTATCAGCCTCCTTATACTGTAGGTGATGAAAATAAAGCCAAGAAAAGTTAAGCAACTTGTCCAAAGTTTTGTAGCTAAATGGCAGGGCAAAAATTCAAACCTGGCCCCAAGCCCTCATGTCGAACCATGACATTGTACTGTCCTTCTGATTATAAGGCAGTAAGTAATGAATTTGTGCATTTAGTTGACTTTCATACAAAGTCTGATGCCATTTTATGTATGGCCCTGTTAACTTGTGTTGTGCAATTTAGGGGAAAATCACATTCTTGAATGCCTGTAGTTTGAGAAGAGTATTTGTTATATTTGCAAAACGGGATGAGTTTGCAAGTTTCATCCTCCTCCCCTTTTTCCACCCAAAGAAGGTCTGTGTCCTTGAACATAAAACGCAAATAATCCCTGTGCTGTTAATGATTAGCAAGTCATCCTATTTGGAATGTAAGGAAATAAAGTAACTGATGTACTGGCAACAGATTACTAGTTAACAGGCCTTGCTAAAGAAGACTATAAAAGAATTTCAGTTCAGTTTTCAATATTCTGCCCCAATCATCACCACCGAGGACCAAATAACTAGCAAGCATGAAGTGGATGGTGTCATTCTTTTTACTTTTTCTACTAAATTTTAGCGATTCCAGAACAATGCATAAAAATGCATATGGAATAGGTAAGATATTTTGTGTTTTTCTTTTGTTTTTTTTTCTACATGAAAATTCTTAAATCTGTATTTTTTCATTTGTTTTGAATTAGTTATCATATTATACCACATAGAGGATACATATTTCATTGGTGAATAGCTTAAAATGAATGATAAATTTATATCTTTATCAGAGTACAAGAGTTTTACAAAATCATGAAAGTGTTTAACATTATCTGTGACTAGTTCAATAGCATTAAAACACTGGAAGATACAAAACCTGCATTTTAGTGTTAAGTCCACTATAAATTATTCTGCTTAACTTTACTTCTCAGCTTTTTTGTTTTCCCAAGTACAAAATTAAGATATTTAGATAGATGATTCCTGATGTCTTCTCAGTTCTAAAACTGTATAGTTCTAACTGAGAAACAAACATTATATCTAGTAATGATGCCTTTCTTGACTGCAGTTGAAAACACCATTTTTCATGAAATTTATCTTGCTTTTCAGATTCCATATTGGATTCTTCCCCATGTTCTTCAGGGACAAATTTAGTTGGCCTGTAAGTTTTGCTTGTATAAATGTACTTTAAGTATGTACAGCAATGAAAATTTAATTTAGATAATTGAATAAAATTGGATAGCTCTATGAGTTTTTAAAAATGTTAAAGCAAACGAGACAATGTTAAGAAAAATTATTTATGTTGAATATCAAATTGATATTGAAGAGGTTGAACAGTTGACCCATGCCTTAGATGTTAACTTCAGCCTTTAGATTCCTTGTAAATCTATGGGACAAACAGAATCAGATTTTAGAACCTGAAGAATAATGTCTGATTGATGGTAACTCTATACGAATTCAAGAATTTTTCTCATCAATACAAATAGGATGATGGTACCATATTTTCTAATCTGAATACTGCTTAATCCTAGTAACAAATAGTAGAAGGTGAAATGTTCTATTTTTGGTTATTTGTAGAGGGTATGTTGTTCTCTTTCTGTTCCATACTTCTGAAGCTTCTAATAATGATTTTAAAGGCGTGTGTTACAGATATCGATTGCACACAGAAACCTGTGATAGTAATGCTTTGGGTTAATCCATGATCAGACCTTGATCACCCTGGGAGTAGACTCAGGCAAAGGTCTACTGACTAATTCTCTGCTTAAACACACACACAAAAACAACAAACTACAAAGAATATAAAGTATGGATACGTTGCAGTGGGGGGATTACCACAAAAGGAGGAACCATTCTTAGGGGAAATCCACTTATTTTCTTTGTTAACAGATATATGTGTATTCATGGGGGAAAGGGACAAGAAGAAGACGGACATTTCTTCTGGATGGCTAAAATTTACATACATTTTTAGCAAAAGTCATCCCCTAAGCAGATTACAATATAGCAGACAACAACAACAACAAAAACCCAAAAATTAACCTTGAGAAAAAGAAGTTTGTTTCTTAAGCATTCATATGTATTTTTGTTTCAGAGCTACCATATTTTTTGCCCAGTCTGTTCAAGGAGCCACTTACGAGGAAGTAAGTCAAATGGTGAAAGATGTATTGACTGTAATAGATAAATCCACTGGCAGTGATCAACCTGCTGGGTGTTTAGAGAACCAGGTGAGTGGATAGCAATAATTTTTTTAAAAAATTATTGTGATATTTGACTAAAACTCAGCATGCAGAAGAGAAGATGCAGGGACTGCCTAAGAAATAAATACACTGAATTATTTGAAAACCTGTTTTATGAGAGGAGGTTTAATTCTGATTCACAGGAGAGAGCAGAGGAGAAAACAATGGATGTCTATTGTAAAGAGATGTTATAAGCATGGGGACTAAGAGCTAAGGTTCTGAAATCAGAGTCTCTGGGTGACTGTAGGCATATTACTAAACTTCTTTGAGTTTAGTTTCTTTACCTATAAAATGAGTGATAATAATAGCTTCCATTTCTGGATTGTCGTGAAGATTGATATGAGTAGTAGTAGGAGTTAATTTTTATTAAGCAAACAATGTGACTGCCATTCTTCTTGGGAATGTTATGTACCTATTGATAGTCAAAATATTTTGTGACGTGGAGCATAACTTTGATGAATCAGAATGAATGTTCAGTGAGCCAAGAGATTTTGAGTAGGCCTTGTTGGCAGAGTATTAGCTTTGCTTGCAAATGCTAATTTATTAAATATTTGCCATAATCCTAGGGGACAGATGGAAGTCTTCTAGTTGGGGAAGCTGAAGCACAGAGAGGTTAGATAATTTTCTTAAAGGCAACTCACAACCAGGATTTAACATCCTCAATGGCTTCGTTATATTAGACTCTACACTATAGCAAATGTGAGGAGGATAGCACAGATTAGGGTTGCCAGATTCAACAAATAAACGACAACAAAAAAATAAGAAGCCCTCTTAAAATTGAATTTCAGATTAACAATGACTACTTTTTTAGAATAGGATACCCTAATGTAGAAGATCAATAAATGACAGTTATTATTGGTTATTATTATCTCAATATAGAAAATAACTAAGAACCTAAAAATAATTAGAGTTACCAATTATAAAACAAAATGCCCAGAGAATCCTCTGTCATGATGGAGCTAATGAAGCAGCCAAAAGATGATGCATCTACATTATTATAATATATTTATTATAATTATTATAAAATTATTATAATGATATAATAATTATATCATTATTTTAAAGATATAAAGTATTTATAACTCTGAAATTGATGACTTAGTAAAAGTCCCTGATTGGCATCTCTGTTTTTGACTTGACCTGATAGTCTAAAAATGTATGTAAAATAAACAAAATGCATTTTATATCACAACTTTACATCCAATGAGATAGCCAAGGTGATGTTACAGAAGAGTGACTTATCACTGTAAACCTAAAGACATAATTTTTATGTAAATTTGCAATTGGAAGTCTTAGTGAAGATTTCAAGGATTCTCTAAATATTAGTAGTTTTAAAAGCTTAATAAAAAATTTCCCTAATTGAATGAAACACACATAATTCTCAGAGGCATTCATCAGGTTATTAGTGTCATCACCTGATTTTGGTAAAATTAAGGCAGCAAAGAAGGATTTAAAATGTACATTTAAAAACTTTTTTTTGTAATTACACTGTGAGACTTGTGGGACCTTAATTATCCAACCAGAGGTCAAACCCTGGCCAGAGCAGTGAAAGCGTCAAGTCCTAAAGCCTGGACTACCAGGAAATTCCCTAAAGCATTTTAGATAAATGTATAATTAGACCCATCAAAAGTATTTGAGGCTATTCTTATTCCATTTCAAATTATTTTCATTTTTGTCTGAAAATAATCTCCAACTTTTAGATCAGTGTCTTATCACAAGAATATCAGGTGGAGTATCTATATCCTCATTTTAAGATAAAATAATTTTGTCATGTGTATTACTCAAGGTTGGCAACTAAATTCCATTTTCCAAACACATCAAAGAAAACTATCTCATCAGGATGAAACTAAATATATTGGAATTTGTAGGGGGAAATTATTTTCCTAATCCACAGTTCTGATTCTAGATATTAGAAAAGTTTTCATGTATTTTGCAGCATTTTTAGGTAAAGTTAGTTGTCTTTCATTACTAATAAATCTTCTAGGTATCTGCCTTTCTGGAAGAAATTTGCCGTGAAAAGGAAATTCCTGAAAAGTATGGGCTTTCAGACTGCTGCAGCCGAACTGGAGAGGAAAGACAGGATTGTTTCTTGGCACACAAAAAGGCTGCTCCAGCTTCCATTCTACCCTTTTCAGTTCCAGAACCTGTCACAAGTTGTAAATCGTACAAGGAAAATAGAGAGCTGTTCATAAACAGGTAAGACCCCAGAAAGAGTGCAGTGCCAAGCAGAATCTAGAAATTCTGCAATTTGTGAATGTGGTCTAATGCATGGAGAAAAAAATGTTTTGTGTGGCATCTTCTGAACTCTTGCCCTGTGAAATTAAGTGAGCAATGTTAAATGTAACTTTCTCTCCACAACAGGTAAATAGATAGGTGTAGACCACTCAGGATACCCACCGGCTGTCAGTCTCTTCGACACACCTTGTTTTCCTAATTTTAGCTTGCGCAAGAATAATATTTAGCTTGTCCAATTTTTCTATGGCACAAATGACTCCTTCTAGAGCCAAACATTTGGTGTTTTGTGTTCATCAAATTGCTTGAAAAAAAAAAAATTAGCCATCCAGGAATGTTTAAGATACATAAGCATGTCTAGCATTTATTGAGCACTTAGTATGTTTTAGGGACATGTGTAATTAAAAGACGTTGACTCCTTGGAAGGAAAGTTATGACCAACCTAGATAGCATATTAAAAAGCAGAGACATTACTTTGCCAACAAAGGTCCATCTAGTCAAGGCTATGGTTTTTCCAGTGATCATGTATAGATGTGAAAGTTGGACTGTAAAGAAAGCTGAGCACTGAAGAATTGATGCTTTTGAACTGTGGTGTTGGAGAAGACTCTTGAGAGTCCCTTGGACTGCAAGGAGGTCCAACCAGTCCATTCTAGAGGAGTCCTGGTGTTCTTTGGAAGGACTGATGGTAAAGCTGAAACTTCAATACTTTGGCCACCTCATGCGACGAATTGACTCATTGGAAAAGACTCTGATGCTGGGAGGGATTGGGGGCAGAAGAAGAGGGGGACAACAGAGGATGAGATGGCTGGATGGCATCACCGACTCGACGGACAGGAGTTTGGGTGAACTTCGGGAGTTGGTGGTGGACAGGGAGGCCTGGCGTGCTGCAATTCATGGGGTTGCAAAGAGTCTGAGCGACTGAACTGAACTGAACTCAACTGAGGGACGTGTGTGCTTGATGCCAACAAAGGTCCATCTAGTCAAGGCTATGGTTTTTCCAGTGATCATGTATAGATGTGAAAGTTGGACTGTAAAGAAAGCTGAGCACTGAAGAATTGATGCTTTTGAACTGTGGTGTTGGAGAAGACTCTTGAGAGTCCCTTGGACTGCAAGGAGGTCCAACCAGTCCATTCTAGAGGAGTCCTGGTGTTCTTTGGAAGGACTGATGGTAAAGCTGAAACTTCAATACTTTGGCCACCTCATGCAAAGAGTTGACTCATTGGAAAAGACTCTGATGCTGGGAGGGATTGGGGGCAGAAGAAGAGGGGGACAACAGAGGATGAGATGGCTGGATGGCATCATCGACTCGACGGACAGGAGTTTGGGTGAACTTCGGGAGTTGGTGGTGGACAGGGAGGCCTGGCGTGCTGCAATTCATGGGGTTGCAAAGAGTCTGAGCGACTGAACTGAACTGAACTCAACTGAGGGACGTGTGTGCTTGACACATGTGATCATATTGATGCTCACAAGCAGCCTATCGATTCTCTTTGTCCTCTTCCTCTTGGTTTCTTTCCTTCTTCTCGTTTGCATATGAGGAGATTGAAGCTTAGACAATCAAGGCAATGGTAGGAGGGTTAGGGTTAGTTCCCAAGAGGGTATTTGAGTCCAGGCTCCCTGTTGGGGAAACCTGTGTCTAATTCTTAATCACTTCTATCTTCCCTGGTAGTGCCTAATCCAGAGAAATGTAGAACCTGCCCTTAGAACAGCTCTGCTACAGTGGTTGCCAGGGTGGATAATCCCATTTTGCACTGATAAGAAAAAAATACTTTACCTTTCTTCTTTATTCAGTGAAAGTCTGGCCTTTCTGATTCTGGAAACATGTCTGAGTAGACTTCTTGAAAAGGATACTTTACTACGAATCACAGTCAGTGGTTCTGCCTAGTTTGTTCTCATAATAGAATATAGGATTGGCTGTCAGATTTTTCTTTTTCCTGGAGCATCTTTATTTATTTTTATTGGAGGATAATTGCTTTACAATATTATGGTGGTCTCTGCTGTACATCAATGTATAGCAGTCATAATTATATATATATATATAGCTCCTCCCCCTGGAGGATATTTAGTGAAGAAAATTTTGACAGCAAGTGGAAAAAATGACGATTTTCCTAATCTTTAAACAATTCCAGAGTCCACTTCCAAGCAATGGCAGTCCTATTTCAATGTGTTTGTAAATTTTACTGCTCCTTTTCATTTCAGATTCATCTATGAGATAGCAAGAAGGCACCCTGTCCTGTATGCACCTACAATTCTTTCTATGGCTACTCAATACAATAAAATTATTCCACATTGCTGCAAAGCTGAAAATGTCACTGAATGCTTTGAAACAAAGGTATTATATTTGTAGGGATATCTGAACCAATAACTTCAATCTGATTATGACTGACTAAAGCCAAAAAAAGTTAAAAATAGAAATACGCTCTGTGTATAGAGTATCATTTTCAGAATAAGATATATTTCAGTAGTCTGCTATTCTTTGGGCTAAAAACCTGGGTTTGCTGTTTTTTTTTTTTTAATTCATCCCTTTATCCATCCATTCATGCAGACAATGATTATTTTATTATTAAGGAAGTAAGTTCGGTAAGATAAAGACAGAGGTAGAAATGATAACATCAATGAAAGAGAGGAGTAGAGGGTGAAAGAAGATGGGGCAGGAGGAAGAGGAGAAAAAGAGCAGGAAGGAGGGAAGGAAATGAAAGAGAAGTAGGATAAATGTTTTATATTTGTTATTTCTTTTAAACCTTAGAATAAATTTGAAGTAGAAGTGTTACTGTCATTTAACAAACAAGGAAATTTAAATTTAGAGATGTGAATAGATTTCTTAGGTTTGGAGAGCTAAAATAACATCCACAATTCATTACTTGTGGCTTAAAGTCACCAGCTTGATGGAGATGAGTTTGAGCAATCTCTGGGAGTTGGTGATGGACAGGGAAGCCTGGCGTGCTGCAGTCCATGGAGTCACAAAGAGTCAGACTTGACTGAGCGACTGAACTGAACTGAACTGAAAGTCCTATAATAAAAAGTTCCTAAGGACAGTGACTCTTCCTAGAACGTCAGGCTGTGATGCAATCTCACTTTTTGCGGCTGAGCAGCCACTTAAGAAATGATCAGGCTTCAATTTGTTCAAAATTACGGTTGCTTATTCATTCTCAAGTATGAAAATTGCAGTGTTTTTGTTTCAAGTTACTTTTGATAAATCTGTCTGGCATAGATGTATATAAACCCGTCTAAAAGAAAAAAGCATGAATAAAGTTTTGTAGAAATATATGAGATTTATAATTTTTAGCAAAACGTTTTTGTAGAGTTTCATGTTTTATCTGTGAGCTTTCCTGGTGGCTGGCTCAGTGATAACCTTCTGCTAATGCAGGAGACCTGGGTTTGATCCTTGGGTTGGGAAGATCCCCTGGAGAAGGAAATGGCAACCCACTCCAGTATTCTTGCCTGCGAAATCCCATGGACAGAGGAGCCTGACAGGCTACAGTCTTTGTGGTCACAAAGAGTCAGACATGACTTAGTGACTAATCATCAACAGCAATAAATACTTTAGCTATATCTGTTCTTTTTCTAATTACTAGAGTCTAACAGGCAAAATGCATCCTTTCTTGACACCTTTTTTTGTTTGTTTGTTTTTCTGTCTAGGTGACATCAATTACAAAAGAATTAAGAGAAAGCAGTTTGTTAAATCAGCATATATGTGCAGTAATGGGAAAATTTGGACCCCGGACCTTCCGAGCCATGTAAGTTTGAACTCTATCTGGAAGATATCCGCAAAACTTCCACTTTGTAATTTGAGTCCACTTTTCTTGTTATTACTGTTGTAGAGAATGAAGTTTCCATTGATGAGAGCTACTGTGGGCTTCCCTTGTGGCTCAGCTGGTAAAGAATCCATCTGCAATGTGGGAGACGCGGGTTCAATCCCGCGTCTGGAAAAGGGAAAGGTTACCCACTCCAGTATCCCCTGGAAAAGGGAAAGGTTACCCACTCCAGTATTCCAGCCTGGAGAATTCCATGGACTGTATAGTCCATGTGGTTGCAGAGTCGGACACGGCTGAGTGACTTTCACTTTCACTTTTCACTGTGATTGGAATCATGAAATCTTAGGAATGGGGAGAACAGATCAGTCTGCTATTTAAAGCTTTCTAAAGTCTAGACAAGATAATGCTTAGAGAAGGCTTCAGAGATTTATGCTACTTACCTTTTCTTCTAGATACTCAAGTTCTGGACTTCAACTTATTTATTCCTCATAATTATAATTATTTTCCTGCATTCTCTACAAAATAGATTAGCCTTTCCTAAGTATCATTTAAGATTTCTGGCTTAACAAAACATTTTTTATATTAATTCTGCTTCCTACTCTGCTATAAAAGTCCATTATGCCAATTGTTGCTCTTCATAAATATTCACTTGAAGCAATAATATTAGAACCTACTTTCCAGATGAAAACAAAATTGTCATTTCTGAAGAACTGGCATGTATTTTCCTAACTGATGAAAGCATATGTTAATAACTCACTGAAGTCTGTTTTCTTGTCCCAGCTGCTAAAAAAGCTGAGAGGCAAATTGGGAGTTTTTCAATTGACTGTTCTATTTAGCATATTTGCCCTCTCATTCTTCCTTTGATTGTTTGTATGTATGTATCTGTGTATGTCTATCTATCTAATCTATCATCTATGTATCTAATTTTGGAGAAGGCAATGGCACCCCACTCCAGTACTCTTGCCTGGAAAATCCCATGGACGGAGGAGCCTGTGGGCTGCAGTCCATGGGATCGCTAAGAGTCGGACACGACTGGGAGACTTCACTTTCACTTTTCACTTTCACGCATTGGAGAAGGAAATGGCAACCCACGCCAGTATTCTTGCCTGGAGAATCTCAGGGATGGGGGAGCCTGGTGGACTGCCGTCTCTGGGGTTGCACAGAGTCAGACATGACTGAAGCGACTTCGCAGCAGCAGTAGCAGCAGCAGCAGCAGCATGTATCTAATTTATCCCATTTATCTATTTTTTTGTTGTTAGAATGTGAGGAATATTAAAAAAACAAAACCCAAACAACTGAATCATGTAGTTCAACCTCTTCATTTTCAGACATGAGTAACTGAAGCCCAGTCAGATTAAAGCAGCTTACCCAAGACCACATTATTGGTCATCAGAACCAAGTTTTTCTAGGTCCTTGTCATTATTTATTTCTATCACATCTGCTTGTCTGCTATGTCAGTAATCTCTAATTGTCTGAATCCTCACAACTGAGACTTTGAGGTCAAATATGGGAATCAGAATTATCAGTGATTTAGCGCCTCACTAGCCGGTATGGCAACCACTAGCCACAGGAAGCTCCCAAGCACTTGAAATGCAGCTAGTGTAAATGAAGAATTGTGCTCTAAGTGTAAAGCCAGATTTCCAAGACTCAGGATGAAAAAGAAAATGTGCAATATCTCATTAATAGGCTTACTGTTATACAACAAGGACCCATTGTATAACACAGGAAACTATATTCAATATCTTGTAATAACCTATAATGGAAAAGAATCTGAAAAAGAATATGTATATATATAAAACATATAAAAATGAGTCACTCTGCAGTTAGCATACCTGAAACTAACACACTGTAAGTTAACTATATTTCAATAAAAGTAGTTAAAAATAACTTTTAACATTGAAATATTATTTTTTATATATTGTGCTCAAAAACATATTATTACAGCAAATTTAACCTGTTCCTTTTTACATTTTAGTATGGTTGCTAGGAAATTTTAAACTATATAACTGGTTCAAAGTACTCTTCAGTTTTAAACTGAAGCATTTCTAGTATAAGAAAACATCTGGCCTGCTAATTGAAGAGTACCAAGTACATGCATGTAAAGTATATTGATTTGGTTGTTTGTTAAATGACACATTTAAAAATATTGTACTTGGTAAAAACAAACTTTTCAGTCATGGATTTAGTTCCAAGACTGATTGATTCTTCTTGGAGGAGGTCAGATTATGCTTTAACTACCCTCCAACTCTATTAGAAACTTAAAGATTAATTCATGACCTACTTTATTTAAATTTACCTTAGTAAAAAGGAGAAGGAAATGGCAACCCACGCCAGTATTCTTGCCTGGAGAATCTCAGGGATGGGGGAGCCTGGTGGACTGCCGTCTCTGGGGTTGCACAGAGTCAGACATGACTGAAGCGACTTCGCAGCAGCAGTAGCAGCAGCAGCAGCAGCATGTATCTAATTTATCCCATTTATCTATTTTTTTGTTGTTAGAATGTGAGGAATATTAAAAAAACAAAACCCAAACAACTGAATCATGTAGTTCAACCTCTTCATTTTCAGACATGAGTAACTGAAGCCCAGTCAGATTAAAGCAGCTTACCCAAGACCACATTATTGGTCATCAGAACCAAGTTTTTCTAGGTCCTTGTCATTATTTATTTCTATCACATCTGCTTGTCTGCTATGTCAGTAATCTCTAATTGTCTGAATCCTCACAACTGAGACTTTGAGGTCAAATATGGGAATCAGAATTATCAGTGATTTAGCGCCTCACTAGCCGGTATGGCAACCACTAGCCACAGGAAGCTCCCAAGCACTTGAAATGCGGCTAGTGTAAATGAAGAATTGTGCTCTAAGTGTAAAGCCAGATTTCCAAGACTCAGGATGAAAAAGAAAATGTGCAATATCTCATTAATAGGCTTACTGTTATACAACAAGGACCCATTGTATAACACAGGAAACTATATTCAATATCTTGTAATAACCTATAATGGAAAAGAATCTGAAAAAGAATATGTATATATATAAAACATATAAAAATGAGTCACTCTGCAGTTAGCATACCTGAAACTAACACACTGTAAGTTAACTATATTTCAATAAAAGTAGTTAAAAATAACTTTTAACATTGAAATATTATTTTTTATATATTGTGCTCAAAAACATATTATTACAGCAAATTTAACCTGTTCCTTTTTACATTTTAGTATGGTTGCTAGGAAATTTTAAACTATATAACTGGTTCAAAGTACTCTTCAGTTTTAAACTGAAGCATTTCTAGTATAAGAAAACATCTGGCCTGCTAATTGAAGAGTACCAAGTACATGCATGTAAAGTATATTGATTTGGTTGTTTGTTAAATGACACATTTAAAAATATTGTACTTGGTAAAAACAAACTTTTCAGTCATGGATTTAGTTCCAAGACTGATTGATTCTTCTTGGAGGAGGTCAGATTATGCTTTAACTACCCTCCAACTCTATTAGAAACTTAAAGATTAATTCATGACCTACTTTATTTAAATTTACCTTAGTAAAATAATGCAAGTTAACATATTATCCTTTAAATTCCAAAACCAAAAGTGGAATAAAAACCAAAGAAAGAAATTATTATAATGACATTATTTATCATTTGATATCCATAAATGATTAAAGTTAAATACTCTCAATTAAAAAAAAAAGTCTGTCAACTAGTAGCAGCAATAATACCAGTTACTCTAGGCTGCAGTGGTCTCAACTAGATAGCTCTTAAAATTTACATAAAATATGCAGAAGGAATAAGAGCTTTTATTTCTGACTTCCTTTGTGGGCCATACTATGTGTCTTGGCATCATGACACATCTGAGATCTGAGTGTTTAGTTGGCTTTGCTTTCTTGCTTCTGTTGATTCACACGTATGCACCCTCCCCATAATCTCAGGAGTGTTTTTTTTTTCCTCCTAAGTAAAAAAATGATTACTGTTCTCAAAGAATTTTCCACTTCTTAATTATTTTTCCTTTTCAGTTTTTTCCCACCTTTTCACAACAAGGATCCAACAACAAAGAGATAAATATTGTTGCAAATCACAAAAAAGGTTTTAGGAAAAGATAAATTAGTTCCATACCATTTGTAGGGCCAGATCACAGTTTATAGAGTCACTGCTTTGAAAGACTGGGGTAGAATTGATAAGATGTGTAACACTTTCCCTTTTCTTTATAAACAGGAACATTTTGGCCTTTTCTCCTTGGAGTGCAACTAGATGAATACTCTATGCATGTTATTTCATCTTGATAGATAGCCATGATTGATTTCTAATTCTTTTTTTCCCTTAGAACTGTTACTAAAGTGAGTCAAAAGTTTCCCAAAGCTAATTTTACTGAAATTCAGAAACTGGTCATGGATGTGGCCCACATACATGAGGAATGCTGCAAAGGAAACGTGCTGGAGTGTCTGCAGGATGGGGTGAAGAGTTTTGCCTCCTATAAAAAAAGATATTTCCACTCTCTTTTCTTTCTTTTGCTCTCATTCTAAACGGGAGAAGGCTGTTGCGAGTTGGTCATAGGTGTGGTAACTAGCCGACAGTGAACAACCGTCTTTGCTGACTTTGTTTTTTACTTCAAGCATAGTCTCCTATTGCTAGACCATTCATTTTTACTTTGAAAGGAGATGGTAACCTCTTGGGAATGCTCCACATAGAACTGAGGGCAGGCAGACTCTTTACTGTTAATATATTTGTTTTTCCATCCATTTGTACATTTTGCCTCCTATTAAAAAAGATATTTCCACTCTCTTTTCTTTCTTTTGCTCTCATTCTAAATGGGAGAAGGCTGTTGCGAGTTGGTCATAGGTGTGGTAACTAGCTGACAGTGAACAACTGTCTTTGCTGACTTTGTTTTTTACTTCAAGCATAGGCTCCTATTGCTAGACCATTCATTTTTACTTTGAAAGGAGATGGTAACCTCTTGGGAACGCTCCACATAGAACTGAGGGCAGGCAGACTCTTTACTGTTAATATATTTGTTTTTCCATCCATTTGTACTTTCAATTGACAGCATATATTGAATACTTTCTATGTGCTAGCCACTTTTGGGACCACCTATTAGGAAGACACAAGGTGACTTCAAGGAATTTACTGTCTGATAGGATAGATAAGACATGTGACCTCGTTGGGATTAGGGACTGTCTTTGGTTGGCTGTTATTTCTGTAGGCCACCAGCACAATGCCTGGCACATGGAAGGCACTCTATATTGTAGTCATAGAGCTATTACCTGAATACAACAAAATAATATAAGAAACATAAAAACAACACAAAATACTGTTTTACAGAGTAAAAAGCTAGCCATCGAGGAGAGGTGTGAATAAAGGGCTCTAAGGTAATTAAAAACCAGAAACAAATACACCCCAAACAGACCCTCAAGCATGCCATAGTCAGCTGAGCTTTAAGCAGCATGGCATTGATCTATTTGGGGCCACCCTTGGCTTCTTAGATGTTGTGCAATAGGCCTGTCTGTCTCCAAATTTCTCCCTCTCTGGTCCCCTGTGATACACCTTCTCCTTTATGGAGGCTTAAAATCATTGTTCCTAGATATTTAGATGGCTTGAAACCAGGGCTAGAACGTGGTTTCCAGACGCTTGAAAGTGAGGGTAAAATGCTCATTTCAACCAGTCCAATGGCAATGCATCTGAGATAGACTTTGAAGTCAGCAAGAAGCCAAGGCTGCTGGGGAGATCTGAGGGTGACTCTGAGCCCAAGCAAAGAATGTTGGTGTCAGGAGTTGGGGAAAGTGAACTGGGGATGCTGCCTCCAAGGCAGCTTTTCCTATCTCACTTATTTTTCCTTTTAGAAGCACTTACCTTTATATTAAGAATGGTGATAAGAACAATTTTCTCTTTGTACCAGTTTTAGCTAACAATTTTACTAAGTGGTATGGTCATTTCTTAAAGTTTAGTTTTTTCAGTTTTTGGAGTGCATGACCATACTTTTCCTTTAAGGTGGAAACACTAATTTAAGTATGGTATGTTAGCTGGATTTTAACAGATGAATAATGGGTTCTCATTGTTCCCGATAAGAATGCACAGAATTTTCAGGACTTTGAGAGGGACATGTAAGCTCAGCTTCTTTCTTGGTCACTTACATGCCCTAAACATTTCATTGTCTATAGACTGCTCTCTGGAGGTCATAATGGGTTACTGCAGATTGTTTTGTTAATCAATCTTTTGCTCTCCCATGATATGCCATTTATAACAAATGTTTAGTAGCACATTTCAATACTAATAGAAAGATATGCATCAACGTGCATGTCATTCACTTTGAGGCATACATTTGTCTTTTGTTTTTAAAAACTTGCTATGAGGGTAAAATAGATTTTAGCTGACACGTATGAAAAGAAGAATTGAACAAACAAGGTTAGGTGGAAAGACATGAAGAGAGACAGAAGGGGGAAAGCATTACCATTAAAGGGGAGACAGGGCAAGTGTCTTTTTCCTTCCTTCTTTCCTTCCTAGGATTGGCCTTAAGATCCTGAATTAAAGAATAAATTTTTAAAACTTACACTTTGTTTTTCTATTGCAGGAAAGAGTTATGTCCTACATATGTTCTCAACAAGATATTCTGTCAAGACAAATCGCAGAGTGCTGCAAATTGCCCACCACACTTGAACTTGGTCATTGCATAATTCATGCAGAAAATGATGACAAACCTGAAGGCTTATCTCCAAATGTAAATAGGTTTTTAGGAGAGAGAGATTTCAACCAACTTTCTTCAAGGGATAAAGATCTCTCCATGGCAAGGTAACACACTCTGTAAATGTTATGTTCACACAAGTAAGAATTATGATGTGACTGACAGCTTTGTGTTGTTGAAATGGTTTCTGAACTCAGTATGTGAGGAAGATGTTAGAACGTTCTAAGCCAAAATATAGTTAGGCAGATAACAAAGGAATAAAGAATGGGATCTCTTATACTGATGAGACTTTCACCCTTGCTGTTGCTCACTGGCTTGCTTATGAGGATGCATTTTGTTTTATATCAACTTTTCTGGAATCAGAAGCATTATGATCCTTGTATGGATTGCTCATATAAAGATCACCGTTGGTTTTCTGAATAGGTTATAGATATTTTTATAATAAGAAGGGCTCATAATTAAGAATGTGCTTTTTCACTGTGCATGTTTTAAAAACTTTTCCCTCAAGTATAACTTAATAGATAGTGCTAGACAGAAGGGCCTTTATTGTAGCAGTTTATTTGCTATTTATTGAATATGTGTTTTATTTTTTAAGGAAATAAAAATGCATTTAAAGATATTTGCAGTATGGCACTAATAATTGTAATTTACAGGGTATGTTCCCATTCTATTTGCCTTTAAGGGGAACGAGCAGCTAAGTTAGTACATTTTCCTTTATTGTACAGTGTGTATCAATGGACACTATTAGAGGAGAGATTGTGCAGCTCTTAGGACATTATACTTAATGATCTCCAAAGGTCTTTCTAAATTTAAGAGTCTGCTTTTAATGTGGTAATGAAAATAATGGCGCAATTTTCTTTTTAATAATCCCAGAGGATATTACTCTATTGTTGCCTTAAAATTAGACAGGCACACATTGTTTGCACCGCTAAATTAAATTATGTAAACAAGAACAAAGTCTAGATTTCAGAAACTCAGGGACAATATTATTGGAGGCAGAACTAATATGACCTATTTCTACAATCTGAGAATACAATCAGTAAATTCAAGAATTCTCTTTAAATTTACCCATTCATACATTCTGAAGCTGTTCATTTAATAGAAGCAGTTCTTCAATTGGAAAGGTTCTCCACAGTAGAAATTTTCTCAGCCAAGAATGATCTTTCCTCAAACATTCTGTGTGGCTTCCTTCAACTAGGTTTTTCTTTTGAAGGAGATGCTCAAAGAGACTTTTCTTGACCACACACTCTAAATTGTCACCCTTTTCCCTCTTCTTTTATTTCTCTTCATTGATTTAGCAATACTTAAATTAGATGACCTATTTCTTGTTTGTTTCTGTCCCCCTATAATGCATGCTTTTGAGAGGCCAGGCATTTTATATTATACATTATTGAAACCTTCCTGCTTAAAGAAAATGCTTACACAGATATGGCAGTGGAAAAATATTTATTGGATGGATACATTTAAAGTCCATAAGTGAAAAGCCAAAGCGAATGATGCAAGAGAAAGCAAAATACCATTTTAGAACAATTTAAGGGGTCATAATTTTCATTAATAAATTTGCCATGCATATAGTTGCAATCATATTTGACTTCTAGGTTTATTTACTTCTATATTAACTCCTGCATGTCATATAGCAGAGGAATAATTTGTCTATTAATTCCAATAACGTTTTCTTCATACATATTTCAGATTCACATATGAATATTCAAGAAGACACACTAAGCTTGCTGTTCCAATAATTCTAAGAGTTGCTAAAGGATATCAGGAATTACTGGAGAAGTGTTCCCAGTCTGAAAACACTTCTGAATGCCAAGATAAAGGGGTAAATTGCTCTAGTTTTTTAAGAAAAATCTGAAAAACTGGATTGATAACATGTATTGAAAAGTGCTGTTTGTTTGAAAATACCTAGTTCCTAATGAGTCGTTAGGTGGTTATATCTATTAAATAGCTATCTAGCTAGTGATTAACTGGTAGGCAACAACTTTTGGCTTATTTTAGAAATACAAATGTTTTAACCAAAAGTTCTTTTGTACATAGAATAAAAATAACATTCCTTTTGAATAGCTCCAGAAAGGCAAGAATTTGTATAGAAAGAATTGTAAATTTTCTACACAAGGATTGAGTTCTGTCATACAATAACTTGTGGTTCACACAGTTATAAACTTAAATCCCTAAAGTCCATTTGCTTTAATTCTCATCATTTATCTTTAATATTAAAAAAACCCTCTAAAAGTGATTTCTCTAAGATTGGTATCATAATAGAATAAGATATTATTTGGCCAAATTTTACATATAAAGTTGTTTGTAAAACATGTATAATAATGCTTGTATTTTCAGGAAGAAGAATTGGAGAAATATATCCAGGAGAGCCAAGCCCTGGCAAAGCGAAGCTGTGGTCTCTTTCAGAAATTAGGAGAATATTACTTACAAAATGCGTATGCTTTGTTTAAACAACATTTTAAGTGATGTATGGGAAGATTCTCTGGAGAAGAGAATGGCAGCCCACTACAGTATTCTTGTCTGGAGAATCTCATGGACAGAGGAGTCGGGTGGGCTGCAGTCCATAGGGTCACAGAGTCGGACATGACTGAGTGACTAACACTTAAGTGACTTAAAATCATTAACTGGTGAGGGAAAGATTTATCTGAATTAACCACCCATGGCTATGCTAATTTCATCACCTAGTTGGACTGGTGTGCTCACTTGCTCAGTCATGTCTGAGTTTTGCGACCCCATGGACTGTAGCCACCGGGCTCCACTGTCCAAAACTCAGTTTCCTGTTCCAGCAGGCGGCCTTCCCCAGGCCCCTCTCTTAAGGAACAACAGATGCCCTGTAAAGATGGCTTCCAAAGTCTGGCTTTGGGTTGCCCAAACTATGCGGATTTTTGCACTAAGGATACCCCTTCTATCATAAAGTTAAAACACCAAAAGATCACAGTTCATTTCAAGGAAACTTTTGAAGGTGGGAATAGAGTCAGCCTGCTGCCCAGTGTTAATTTTCTCACTGGGATCTGTTGGTGTAACAGGAGTGCAGGAGGTGAGTGTCAGAGTGAATGCATCCCCAGTACTGGTCCAGGCAGCATGTGGATGAAATAAATGAACTGAATTCATGCTTTCTGATGCCAGAAGAGGGTCTTTGAGAAGGCGTGGGGGTCCAGAAACAAGTGAAGGACTCAGCAAGATTTACTGGGAAATGCTTCTTTCAGGTTTCTTGTTGCTTACACAAAGAAGGCTCCTCAGCTGACCTCACCTGAGCTGATGGCCTTGACCAGGAAAATGGCAAATGCAGGAGCCGTTTGTTGCCATCTCAGTGAGGACAAACAGCTGGCCTGTGGCGAGGGACTGGTGAGTGTTCTGTTTGGTCCGATCCTGTTTCTGTTCTGTTGGACTCGAAATAGCCTTCTGGTTCCCATTCAGGGGAAACGGTTAAGAACCAACGTGGAGATAGTTTTCCTGGACTTGCTTGATTAGTTGCAGCTGAAGGGATGTGAGAACTCAGCTCTGAATGGTTGGCACGTGGTCAGGCTTCCTGTCCTTCTAGAATGGCAGTGAGTCTATTCAACAATTTCTGAGCAAGCTTTGTGTACAGGGGTGACAGAAAGACT
Organism: Oreotragus oreotragus; assembly: GCA_006410675.1. NCBI lineage: Eukaryota > Metazoa > Chordata > Mammalia > Artiodactyla > Bovidae > Oreotragus > Oreotragus oreotragus. The sequence goes on from SJYX01023740.1 coordinate 689,238, forward strand.
GACCTATCGCCAGATTCATGATTTCACCAAATACCTAATGTTAAAAAAGCTTCAGGTTTGACAGGTTCAGAATCTCTATTTTATTTTTATCCATATCAATGTTTTTGTCTTTTGTAGTTTAACTTTTGTGATGATGATATTAGGGGCAATTTATCCCCCTTAACAGGGTAGAGGGTATAGAACAGGGTGGTCCCATGTTCTGAATAATAAAATGACTTTCCAGTTGGTAAGGCCAATAACCTTTACTTTTTAGCGTCACTGGTGTCATACATATGATTACAGGTTTAATTTTTTCCATTAGTTTTTCCCTTAAAGTCACAATTATGAATAAAATTATGTATTATTTTCCCATTTTTCCTCTTTTGTATGATGAGGAGTTAATTGCTAGTAAGTCTTCATGTCCTGGAATTTTTTGTCAAAGGTTAGAAGTAAAAAGAAAATTTCCTGTAACTAAGCATTGTCATCTTTGTCATTTGTGGAATCCCACATGTTGGGAGGATGCAGTGACAAGGGTGGTAGAATGCTTCAGGGATATAGTTTCTGGGAGCCTTCTGCCTACATTCCTGTCCCTTTTCAAGACTTGTTAGTCTTGTCACACTGGGAAAGCTGGTCATCTCACTAAGCTTGAGAATTTTCATCTGATGTCTGAGAACAGAAGTTGTCAAGGGCTGTCTTAAATGAGAAAATCAGTATGACTCGCTCAGCACTAGCGTGATGCATAGTATGCATACAAAATATGTTGGCCCTTATTACAAATTGTTATCAGGTGCTTAAGAAATATCTCTGGGGACTTCCCTGGTGGTCCAGTGGTTAAGTCCTCACCTTCCAATACAGGGGGTATGGATTTGATCCCTGGTTGAGGAGCTAAGATCCCATATGCTTCGCAGTCAAAAAATCAAAACATAAAACAAAAATAATATTATCACAAATTCAACAAAGATTTTAAAATTACTCCATATAAAAACTTTTTTGAAATAATAAAGGTATCTCTGAAGTGTGGAAGGCAGATGAATTCTACATGAAGAAAGCCTTAAGGACACGCACACACACACACACACACGCCTTATTTCTTTTCAGTTAGGACTATGAGCTTCCCTTGTGGCTCAGCTGATAAAGAATCCGCCTGCAATGTGGGAGACTTGAGTTCAATCCCTGGGTTGGGAAGATCCCCTGGAGAAGGGAAAGGCTACCCACTCCAGTATTCTGGCCTGGAGAATTCCACGGACTGTATAGTCGATTGGGTCGCAAAAGAGTCGGATATGACTAAGCGACTGACACTTATGTATTAACTATGTGGAGAGGTTAGGTTTTGCTCTTCTTACCTTCAGAAAGTGATTCTCTGAATCCCAAAAGGAAAATGGAAAGTTCAACTAAATATACATGGAAAAGGTAAGCCATGTAATGATTTCCTGGGTCAGAGCAGAGACTTTTCCCCTGCGGAAGTATGTATGTAACTGAAAATGTGTTTTCAATAGCTGACACAACTAGCTGAAGGGGCTGTCTTCCATATCACCTGTGGAACATAGGCAACTAAAAGCTGAAGTTTATCCCAAACAAGTGGGTAAAGGTAAATATGGCAGCACATATGCTGATCCAGACAACACGTTTTCCTGTAATGTTAGTATTACTGGGCATTAAACATAACTGCAACAATTTCCCTGAATCAATTCTCTGGTTAATGCGCCATCTCTTTGCTGTCTCCTCTCTCACTCTCTTAATCAGGCTGACCTTATCATAGGACACTTATGCATCAGACATGAAGAGAATCCCATAAACCCTGGTGTTGGCCAGTGCTGCATCTCTTCATACTCCAACAGGAGGCCATGCTTCAGCAGCTTGCTGGTGGATGAGACATACGTGCCTCCGCCATTCTCCGCTGACAAGTTCATCTTCCATAAGGATCTATGCCAAGTTCAGGGGGTACCACTGCAGACCATGAAGCAACAGTAAGAAACGGTTATTTGCTGCTTTGCAGAAGACTGATATCACTAAACAGGGGTGGAGATTTCTACTTCACGCACCCAACACTCGGGCTCACCAGGAGAACGTTATTACTCCAAAGCACTTAAAGTGACTTTCAAAACTGTCTTGTCTCAGCGTCTTCATAACCTTTAGTCTGGAAAAATTCACTGGGGGTAGATGTTCCTGTCTGTAAAAAGAGTCTCCATTTTAACTATTGTTGTGATGCGTTTTGGGCTTGAGAAAAAGGAGGGAATCTGTTTAGGGCTCATTAGGATATATCTTTATAGAAAGCCTTAGGTACTTGTAACACAAGCACTGAAAAAGCGCCTTTGCGTTTTTTTCCACACTATTTACTCCTTGAAGAAAATAACCATAATATTCGATTCAACCATGAAGTATGGGTGTTAGGAAATGGAATGCACATTTCAGTTCATCGTGGGACACATTCTGTAATGATGATAGTAATGCAGAGTGGAATTCATTTCTCCAAATTTCCATGCATTTTAATACTCCCGTGCTTTGTAAAAGGTCTCCCTTCATTTTGGAAAACCTGTTCTTCCCTTTTTTCTGTCACAATCTGAGGCATGTAAGAATGCTGCCTTCTCTGGCAAGCTTCTCCCACTTCTTCAGTTAATGTTAATTTCAACATGAGTATATTACTAAATGTGTTTTGTTGTTCAGTCCCTCAGTTGTGTCTGACTCTGTGTGACCCCCTGGGTTTCAGCACTAAATGTGTAGTACAGGCAATTAGAATGGACAGTGTTCAGGCAGGGGTGTGATAGCTGTGAATGGCAGGGATTTATAAGTTGGAGACTTTGAGTGTAGACAAGACATATTTTAGAAGAGAGAACCAATCAGAAAGGATGTTTTAGACAAGTAAGAAGACTGTATTTCACTACATACAAGTATGGTGAAACTATGAAGTAGTGTTTCATCTATAATTTGCATAAATCCAGACCAGTGGAACATTTAGCATGTTTTTAGCTTCAGTCTTTCTAATTAGACAAAATATGTGTGGTAAGTCTGGTGATAATTGATGGAATGAGGATGTAGAGCAAGGATTGCTGGGGCTCTGAAAGTTCTCCGCTAAGTCGTTTTTAGAAAAATACCATCGCAAAGCAGACTTCTCTTATATATTGTTTTGTTTTGAAACAGGTTTCTCATTAACCTTGTGAAGCAGAAGCCACAAATAACAGAGGAACAACTTGAGACTGTCGTTGCAGATTTCTCTGGCCTCCTGGAAAAGTGCTGCCAAAGCCAAGAGCAGGAAGTCTGCTTTACAGAAGAGGTAGGTGCAGCTCATGTTTATACTCAAACACTCGGTATGGAATTTTCTGTAATGAAAAATGAAAAGAATATCTCACTGATTTTTAATTTTAAAATAATGCCAGAAATATTTATATTTAATTTAGAAACAGATCGAAAGACTATAATGTTTAAAAATAGTCGTAGTTTTCCTTAATATTAGGAAGAAGTGTAATTTGGAATGTATAATGAGAGTTACTAATTTTGATTTATTTCCTAGTGGAGAAAACCATAGTGAATATATAATGAACTGATGATAATTTAGAAGGCTTCTGGCCTAAAATTTATCAATTCAGTAAATGGATGAAAAGGATTTAGTTGCAAATTAATTGTGCAAATGGGATATTGGGGGAATATTTACAGAAAGTACATTGAAATCAATGAGGAGCAAACCTTTGAATATTAACAGAGTAGTAATTAAGGATTATCTTAATATAATTATTTAGCAATTTTGGTTGGATTTACAAATTGGTTACACTTTGTAAGCCTCAAGTTTGTATTACTAAATACATTTGAATATAGCATCACTATATTTTAAAAAGATATTTTATATTTCAGCCTTTTGCACTTTTATTTGACTGTCTCATAATATAGAAGTTTAGATGTTTTGTTATTTGATACTATTTAGAAATGCTGAGTTTTTCAATAGATAATATGATTGTGTGTGTTTCAGTGTGTGTACTTATTAGTATATGCTTGTGTTTTTGGTAGAAATGGGTGGGACAGATAGCAAAATCAGATAAAACTAGGTAAAATAGATTTTATGTAAACTATTTATGGTAAATATGATACAAAAATATTAATGTCCCCTGTTCTGAGAAGACATTAATCTACAGGTAGAGAACATTAACAAATAGCATAGTGGTATTTTCTCTACAAATCTTTCGATTTCTATGACTGATTTTTAGACAAAGGAGGATGATGCTTGGTAAGAATTTGGAGTTTGGTATAGGAAATACAATATCTACTGTAGATCAGAGTAGAAGATTTTTTCCACCTCTGGCTTCTGTTGTCCAAGTTTGTTGACATCAGAGTTGCATATCTTTATTTTAATCCGTTTAATCTATAAACCTGTGAATTTACCCCTAGGTAGTAGAGAGTTAACTGTGTTGTGACTAGCATAGTCATCTACTTTTTAATCTGATGAGTCTTATTGAGTTCACTTTTATCTTTTTCATTTTTTATTAGTAGTTGAAGTACTGTATTATATAAGTTACAGGTATACAGTATGGTGATTCACAATTTTTTGAAGGTTCTACTCCATTTATAGTATTGGCTATATTCCCCAGATTGAACTTTGTATCATTGTAGCTTATTTTATACCTAATGCCTCTTACTCCCCTCCCTCCTTATCTCCCCTTCTTCCTTATCTCCCCTCCCCCTTTCCTCTCCCCGCTCACTGGTAACTGCTAGTTTGTCCTCTATATCTGTGAATCTGCTTCTTTTTTGTTATAGTCACTAGCTTGTTGATGATTTTTTTTTTTTTTTAATTTGCAGGGTCCAGCACTGATTTCAAAAACTCGTGCTGCTTTGGGAGTCTAAATTACTTCAGGTAACAAAAAGTTCAGAAAAGGCTAACTGTAATGCTGATTCTCCTCAAATATTGATCCATAGTGAAATGCATCCCAAGAGCTCGCATTAAATACATTCTTCAGTCAGTCAGTCAGTTCAGTCCCTCAGTCGTGTCCGACTCTTTGCAACCCCATGGACTGCAGCACGCCAGGCCTTCTTCCATCACCAACTCCCGAAGTTTACTCAAACTCATCTCCATTGAGTTGGTGATGCCATCCAACCATTTCATCCTCTGTCGCCCCCTGCTCCTCCAGCCTTCAATCTTTCCCAGCCTCAGGGAAATTCAGTTAAAAAAAAAATTATTTAAAACCCTAGAACATGATAATGTTCACAATTTTAAACTGGTGATTTGAATAATTCAAAATTCTTTTAGGCTTTTTCACAGGCTTCAGAGAATTCCATCAGGAGGCCTTCCTATCAGTATATCTGATACAGGTCTGATATATGTATATATACATATATATGTATATATATATGTACACATACACACACACCTGATGCAAAATAATAAAACCAGTTACTGCACCTATTAATTTAATTAATATTTATATAATATTTTTATTCTTGTTACAGGAGGAAGAGAAGAAAACAAGTCTTTATTTTTATTTGGTGTGAATTTTTCCCTTTAATTCTAACTGATTTGTGGTTTTTGTGAATTAAAGAAATGATGAAGGCTTTAATGTGAGATTTCCCTATCACAGAAATAAAATACCTTCAAATGTTTCCTTTTTCCTAGCCTGTTTATTTATGAAAACATGTAGATAATTTCTTTAAATCATTTTGCATACCATTGTCGAAAGCAGATTCTGGTCACAAAGCACTGAGTATTGGTCCCTGCAGGAGATTAAAGCTATTCAAGGATGGATTTGTGACACGGAAGACTAAATTAGATGATGAACCAAAAAGATGTTCCCAAGCAAAGCACTATTTGGTGCTTCCAGGGCATACTGTTCACTAAATATCACTTAAGCATTCTAAGTTAACATCTACTTTTTTCTTAATCTTGTTCAGTTCTCTATTCATAGACCTTTTAAAACATAGTGATTGACAGTAACTGACACTGTCACCAGTTATTATTATTTCTTTTTATTCTTCAAGTATTTGTTGAACACTCTCTGTGTCTCAGGTCCTGTTCTGGGTGCAGTCACTGTCCTGCAGGACAGTTGCTCAAGAGAAGAAGGAAGCAACTAACAGCAATGCAATGAGATTATGGCTATTATAGAGGCAGCAACATATTGCTGAGAGAATGAAAGAGTGGGTGAGACCAGTTGTGACTACGGAAAGTCACACTGGCAGAGACAAACATTTAAGTGTCTCAGAAGATGGACAGGTAAAGAAGAAGGCAAATACATGAAAAAGGAAAACATGAACTATGGCAAACCATGACGAATGAATGTCTAGACATGGAAGATCAAACAAGACGTGCATACTATATGGGATTGAGTGGATTCTCATGGGTTTTACTACAAAGGGTTTGAATAAAGTCTTATGGGCACCAGGGGATGAACATAATATTTAAGCAGAGTAATTAGTTTTTAAGGAGATATCTCATGAGATATGAAAGATGGGGAGTTCAGTGCAGTTCAGTTATTCAATCATGTCCGACTCTTTGCTACTCCATGGACTACATACAGCACATCAAATCTCCCTGTCCATCACCAACTCCTGGAGTTTATTCAAATTCGTGTCCATTGAGTTGGTGATGCCATCCAACCGTCTCATCCGCTGTCATCCCCTTCTCCTCTTGTCTTCAATCTTTCCCAGCATCAGGGTCTTTTCAAATGAGTCAATTCTTCACATCAAGTGGCCAGAGTATTGGGGTTTCAGCTTCAGCATCAGTCCTTCTAATGAACACTCAGGACTGATCTCCTTTAGGATGGACTGGTTGGATCTCCTTGCAGTCCAAGGGACTCTCAAGAGTCTTCTCCAACAACACAATTCAAAAGCATCAGTTCTTCAGTGCTCAGCTTTCTTTATAGTCCAGCTTTCACATCCATACATGACTACTGGGAAAACCATAGACTTGACTAGATGGACCCTTATTGGCAAAGTAATGTCTCTGCTTTTTGATATGCTGTCTAGGTTAGTCATAACTTTCCTTCCAAGGACTAAATGTCTTTTTATTTCATGGCTGCAGTCACCACCTGCAGTGATTTTGGAGCCCCCCAAAATAAAGTCTCCCACTGTTTCCACTGTTTCTCCATCTGTTTGCCATGACGTGATGGGACCGGGTGCCATGAATTTTGTTTTCTGAATGTTGAGTTTAAGCCAACTTTTTCACTCTCCTCTTTCACTTTCATCAACAGGGTCTTTAGTTCTTCACTTTCTGCCATAAGGGTGGTGTCATCTGCATATCTAAGGTTATTGGTATTTCTCCCAGCAATCTTGATTCCATCTTATGCTTCATCCAGTCCAGTGTATGGGGAGTAGGGGCAGGGAAAAGCATAGTGGGGGACAAGGTCAGTAAGTGGTGACAAAAAGATCAGCCCATGNTCTGCCATAAGGGTGGTGTCATCTGCATATCTAAGGTTATTGGTATTTCTCCCAGCAATCTTGATTCCATCTTATGCTTCATCCAGTCCAGTGTATGGGGAGTAGGGGCAGGGAAAAGCATAGTGGGGGACAAGGTCAGTAAGTGGTGACAAAAAGATCAGCCCATGAGTAGGGAGGGTTAGTTGTATTAGATTTTGTATTAGATTTTGAATAGAAATCTAGAAGGTGTATTTATGTTTTGGCCTCTGGTGCTGAAGAAAACATTTGCTCAGAGCAATAAAATTAGCTTTTGGTTCTAACTCAGTTGCTTTGTCCTTCACATTTTCCTTTCAATTCTGTTGCAGTATCTGTGAACTTTGCCTGATTTTGGTGTAATTCTAAAACGTATTAACTTAAAGATCACAGTAAGATAAAGTAGAATTCAACCTAAAAACATTTAACAAGAAAATAGTTTTTTATTGTTAAGGGGAAAGTTCGAGTAAGATTAAACTGTTTGGAAAACATATGAGCCAAATTATATTTCATGGACATATATAAAGGAAAAAAAATTTTTGAAGCATTAGGACTAATGACACAAATACAACAAAAAAATTGGAGATTTTAGAACAGTTCTACCTCTTAGGAAAAAGCAAGTTAAGCAAACAATAAATAAATACACTAGGTAGGAACTTTTGTAGTCAAAGCTACCAGTGGCTTCCATGGTGTAAAATCAGTTACCTGCTTTCTCTGGTGAGAATTTGACACAATAGATCACTGCCATCTCCTTGAAACACTTTTCTTGTTGGCTTCTGGATTTTACTCCAACTTTATTCACTGAATCTCCTCAATATTTTTCACTACATTTTTTGCAATTCTTTGACCTCTAAATGTTGCAGTGTCCCAGAGCTGCTCTTCCCAAACATAAAATTACTCCCTGAGTGCTAAGTCATTTCATTGCCTGACTCTTTGCAACCCTATGGACTGTAGCCAGCCAGGCTCCTCTGTCCATGGGATTCTCCAGGCAAGAATACTGGAGTGATAATCTCATATAGACTTGGTACATTCATACCATCTAAATATTGACAACACATATTTATATCTCCAACTTGGCTTTCTTTCCCCTTAATTTCCAGGNTTTGCAACCCTATGGACTGTAGCCAGCCAGGCTCCTCTGTCCATGGGATTCTCCAGGCAAGAATACTGGAGTGATAATCTCATATAGACTTGGTACATTCATACCATCTAAATATTGACAACACATATTTATATCTCCAACTTGGCTTTCTTTCCCCTTAATTTCCAGGCTCTTGTGTCAGCTTCCTCCCTAACATCTCCATGTTGATAATGGGAAGACAATTCAAACTTTGCACAGTTTAAACTGAATCCCCCAAATCTATATCTCCTTCTGTCTTGTCCATCTTTCTGGTTACTCAAGCTAGAAACCTTAGAGTCAGGTATGGTTCCTCTCTTCTGCATCAGCCCTACAATCAATCTATGAATACAACTTGATGACTCTACCATCAGTGTGCACACAAAATTTGACTTTTCCCCAATACCACTAGTGCAAGCCACAGTCCTGCCACAGAGGAATTATTGCCACAGCTTAATTGCTCTCCTTACAAGGTACCTTGCCTCATTGCCAGCTCAACATAGTAATTGTAGTGATCTTTAGTTGAAGTGCAGTATACCACTTTTTCATTTAAAATTCCTAGTAGCAGGACTTCCCTGGGGTCCAGTGGTTAAGACTTTGCCTTTGAATGCAGGAGGTGAAGTTTCGGTCCCAGGTCAGGGAGCTAAAATTCCACATGATTCAGGGCCAAAAAGCAAAGACATAAAACAGAGGCAATGTTGCAACAAATTCCATAAAGGCTTAAAAAAAATAGCTCACGTCAAAAAATCTTAAAAAAAAGTCTCTGAGTAGCTTCCCATCTCACTCAGATTAAAGTCTCTATAATGATTCTGCACGATAATAGCTTTCTGCCCTTTTCTCTTTCTTCTTTTCCACTGGGCCTTTTTGTTCAGGTACAGTGGCCTCCTGGATATTCTTCAAGTTACTGATTAATTTCCAATTAACTTGCCGCTGTGATTCTTTTTGCTTGGAAACTGTGCCCTCAGATATGTGGGAGACAAACTCCATCACCTCCTCAGGTGTCTACATTGTCATCTGCTGGAAAAGTCTTCCTTGACT
>SJYX01023741.1:33712-52192 GCA_006410675.1 Oreotragus oreotragus
CCTTTAGAATGGACTGGTTGGATCTCCTTGCAGTCCAAGGGACTCTCAAGAGTCTTCTCCAACACCACAGTGAAAAAGCCTCAATTCTTCAGCACTCAGCTTTCTTTATAGTCCAACTCTCACATCCATACATGACTACTGGAAAAACCATAGCCTTGACTGGACAGATCTTTGTTGGCAAAGTAATGTCTCTGCTTTTTAATGCTGTCTGCTGCTGCTGCTAAGTCACTTCAGTCGTGTCCGACTCTGTGTGATCCCATAGACGGCAGCCCACCAGGCTCCCCCGTCCCTGGGATTCTCCAGGCAAGAACACTGGAGTGGGTTGCCATTTCCTTCTCCAATATGCTGTCTAGGTTGGTCATAGCTTTCCTTCCAAGGAGTAAGTGTCTTTTAATTTTGTGGCTGCAATCACCATCTGCAGTGATTTTGGAGCCCAGAAAAATAAAGTCAGCCACTGTTTCCACTGTTTCCTTATCTATTTGCCATGAAGTGATGGGGCTGGATGCTATGATGTGAGTTTTCTGAATTTTGAGCCACTGGATAACTATAATTATAAGGATGTTGTGTGTGTATGTGTCGGTTTCTTGTCTATTACCTTTCTTCTACATTTCTTGTATTTGCCATTTATTCATTGTTTTGATTTATAAATATATTCAGAGAGAGGGCAGTAAAATGGAAAAAACATTGACTCTGGAATCAGATTAATCTGAACTTTAATCTTGGTATAATCATTTATAACCTCTCTGATCTTGGGCAAAGTCATTTAAGCTCTCTGGACTTATTTTCTCATCTGTAAAATGCAGAGAATGGTACCCATTGAAAAGAGTTATGAGTTCTTTTTTGGTAATCAAAGTACTCAGTATGTCCTATAATTTACTTTTCTGAATGAATATTGTTGGATCCTTTCATGGCACTTACTCTTTGCAATTTTATTTATTTGTGTGTAGCTGTGCTGCGTCTTCCTTGCTGTGTGAGCTGTATTCTAGCTGTGGAGAGTGGCGGCTACTCTCTTCTTGTGCCGCTTGGGCTTCTCACTGCAGTGGCTTCTCTTATTGCAGTACACGGGCCCTAGGGCACATGGGCTTCAGTGATTGCAGCATGTGGGTTGAGTAATTGAGGCTCCCAGGCTCTAAAGCACAGGCTCAATAGGTGAGGCTCTCTAGCTTAGTTGTATTGCAGGATGTGAGATCTTCCTAGATCAAGGATTGAACCCACGTCTCCTGAATTGGCAGTTGGATTTTTTTTTTTTTTTTTTTTTTTACCACTGAGCCACCAGGGAAGTCTTGCAATTACTCTTTTTAAGGTACTCATTTCTGACATTCATTGTCTACACATACATTTGGTAACAGCATAATGACTTGCATCCCTCATCACAACTTGTGCATCTGAAATCCACACTTCATTTACCATTGTAGACAGATATGCCCAGAGAGTGTCTGCTGTATGCCCTTTATACTAAGATGGATCTCCTGAACAATGTGGATACTCCTCTCTTCTCCTTTCCCATCTTCTTTCTCTGCACTCTCCTATATTAATTTCATTTTAATGTAACAGGCTTCTTCACCCTCGTATCTATTTTTGTTAATCTTTCTCCTTTTTCAAACAGAATCCAACTAGCTTCACATCAGGAAAACATCTCAGTTCCTTGAACTTAATTTCTATTCCTATGAGTATAACAATCACATTAGCCCTTGCTTAGAGTTACTTAGGAGAAGGCGACGGCACTCCACTCCAGTACTCTTGCCTGGAAAATCCCATGGACAGAGGAGCCTGGTAGGCTGCAGTCCATGGGGTCGCAAAGAATTGGACACGACTGAGCGACTTCCCTTTCACTTTTCACTTTCATGCATTGGAGAAGGAAATGGCAGCCCACTCCAGTGTTCTTGCCTGGAGAATCCCAGGGATGGGGAGCCTGGTGGGCTGCCGTCTATGGGGTCTCACAGAGTCGGACACGACTGAAGTGACTGAGCAGCAGACTTACTTATCTTCATGCCTTTTTATATTCTTAGATTGAGTTCCTAGAGGAGAACAACCAAAACTGACTTACTTCTGGTCTCTCACAGTCACTAAAATAGTGTTTTGCATAAATGCTTACATAAATTAATAAATGGGGAATCTTGCAAAATCTTTATAACTAAAGAAATTTTTGTACATGTCATATTTGTATAACTGAATCATCTTGCTGTGCACCTGAAACCTTATAAGTCAACTATATTTCAATAAAATATATGTATTAAAAATTTTTTTTATACATGCCATATTAACTGTGCATGTCATACCAACTCTACTCTACTCTCTCATAGATGGTATAGATTTTCAGAGGCAAGGGATATGGGATGCTTTATTCAGTGATGTGTATTACTAAAAAAGTCATGAGAATAAAAGTCAAAATAGCAGGTTCTTGTGGCATGGTTTGCTTGTGGCCTTAAATTCCATATCACAAATTCAGAAATCAGCATACAAGTTTCTAATTTCCATTGTTGTATCAAAACTTGAAGATTTTTCCTTTTACATCTCTAACAATACTTAGACTTGACCGTTCCTTGAACGCAGGTGCCCAGTGTATATTTATGGAAATGAAATGCTAATTATGTGTGCAGATATTTTTTTAAAAGAATGATAGACAAGGATTTCTTGACCTGAATATTTGCTAAGTTTTTGTTCGCTTACATGGAAATTCAGTAATTGGAGAATTTTAGATCATAAATTTTAATGCCTTAATTTTAGAGATGAAGTTCAGGAAGCCTCATGACTAGGTTAAGATGACACAGTTAACCAGTAGAAAAGCAGAGAGCACTGGCCATGACTCTTGCCTTTTCAACCAGAGACTTTTCCACTGTAAAATGCTTTGAATTCCAAGATAAAAACTCATGAGTATAATATTTTCAGCAAATAGAAATATTTATATATAAAAACATCTTCATCACTTTTTTTTTCAGTGTGTCATCAAGAAGATGTAAAAATAGGACTTCATTTTTTCAACTTGGAATATTTTCTGTGTCTCCAATTTGGCTCAGTCATGTGTTATTGTTATAGAATGGATAATTAGCATGTCAGGGCTTCTCAGGTGGCTGAGTGGTAAAGAATTCACTTGCCAATGCAGGAGACGTGAGTTCAGTCCCTGGGTCAGGAAGTTCCCCTGAAGAAGGAAATGGGAACCTACTCTAATATTCTTGCCTNTGCTGCGTCTTCCTTGCTGTGTGAGCTGTATTCTAGCTGTGGAGAGTGGCGGCTACTCTCTTCTTGTGCCGCTTGGGCTTCTCACTGCAGTGGCTTCTCTTATTGCAGTACACGGGCCCTAGGGCACATGGGCTTCAGTGATTGCAGCATGTGGGTTGAGTAATTGAGGCTCCCAGGCTCTAAAGCACAGGCTCAATAGGTGAGGCTCTCTAGCTTAGTTGTATTGCAGGATGTGAGATCTTCCTAGATCAAGGATTGAACCCACGTCTCCTGAATTGGCAGTTGGATTTTTTTTTTTTTTTTTTTTTTTACCACTGAGCCACCAGGGAAGTCTTGCAATTACTCTTTTTAAGGTACTCATTTCTGACATTCATTGTCTACACATACATTTGGTAACAGCATAATGACTTGCATCCCTCATCACAACTTGTGCATCTGAAATCCACACTTCATTTACCATTGTAGACAGATATGCCCAGAGAGTGTCTGCTGTATGCCCTTTATACTAAGATGGATCTCCTGAACAATGTGGATACTCCTCTCTTCTCCTTTCCCATCTTCTTTCTCTGCACTCTCCTATATTAATTTCATTTTAATGTAACAGGCTTCTTCACCCTCGTATCTATTTTTGTTAATCTTTCTCCTTTTTCAAACAGAATCCAACTAGCTTCACATCAGGAAAACATCTCAGTTCCTTGAACTTAATTTCTATTCCTATGAGTATAACAATCACATTAGCCCTTGCTTAGAGTTACTTAGGAGAAGGCGACGGCACTCCACTCCAGTACTCTTGCCTGGAAAATCCCATGGACAGAGGAGCCTGGTAGGCTGCAGTCCATGGGGTCGCAAAGAATTGGACACGACTGAGCGACTTCCCTTTCACTTTTCACTTTCATGCATTGGAGAAGGAAATGGCAGCCCACTCCAGTGTTCTTGCCTGGAGAATCCCAGGGATGGGGAGCCTGGTGGGCTGCTGTCTATGGGGTCTCACAGAGTCGGACACGACTGAAGTGACTGAGCAGCAGACTTACTTATCTTCATGCCTTTTTATATTCTTAGATTGAGTTCCTAGAGGAGAACAACCAAAACTGACTTACTTCTGGTCTCTCACAGTCACTAAAATAGTGTTTTGCATAAATGCTTACATAAATTAATAAATGGGGAATCTTGCAAAATCTTTATAACTAAAGAAATTTTTGTACATGTCATATTTGTATAACTGAATCATCTTGCTGTGCACCTGAAACCTTATAAGTCAACTATATTTCAATAAAATATATGTATTAAAAATTTTTTTTATACATGCCATATTAACTGTGCATGTCATACCAACTCTACTCTACTCTCTCATAGATGGTATAGATTTTCAGAGGCAAGGGATATGGGATGCTTTATTCAGTGATGTGTATTACTAAAAAAGTCATGAGAATAAAAGTCAAAATAGCAGGTTCTTGTGGCATGGTTTGCTTGTGGCCTTAAATTCCATATCACAAATTCAGAAATCAGCATACAAGTTTCTAATTTCCATTGTTGTATCAAAACTTGAAGATTTTTCCTTTTACATCTCTAACAATACTTAGACTTGACCGTTCCTTGAACGCAGGTGCCCAGTGTATATTTATGGAAATGAAATGCTAATTATGTGTGCAGATATTTTTTTAAAAGAATGATAGACAAGGATTTCTTGACCTGAATATTTGCTAAGTTTTTGTTCGCTTACATGGAAATTCAGTAATTGGAGAATTTTAGATCATAAATTTTAATGCCTTAATTTTAGAGATGAAGTTCAGGAAGCCTCATGACTAGGTTAAGATGACACAGTTAACCAGTAGAAAAGCAGAGAGCACTGGCCATGACTCTTGCCTTTTCAACCAGAGACTTTTCCACTGTAAAATGCTTTGAATTCCAAGATAAAAACTCATGAGTATAATATTTTCAGCAAATAGAAATATTTATATATAAAAACATCTTCATCACTTTTTTTTTCAGTGTGTCATCAAGAAGATGTAAAAATAGGACTTCATTTTTTCAACTTGGAATATTTTCTGTGTCTCCAATTTGGCTCAGTCATGTGTTATTGTTATAGAATGGATAATTAGCATGTCAGGGCTTCTCAGGTGGCTGAGTGGTAAAGAATTCACTTGCCAATGCAGGAGACGTGAGTTCAGTCCCTGGGTCAGGAAGTTCCCCTGAAGAAGGAAATGGGAACCTACTCTAATATTCTTGCCTGGGAAATCCCTTAGACAGAGGAGCCTGGTGGGCTACAGTCCATGGGGTCACAAAGAGTCAGACATGACTGAGCACACACACACATTTAATATTACAAGTTACAGTCCCTTTTGCAATAAGAATAAAATGAATAGTCTTTAACTAATAATCTTGGAGTGTGATTAGTATGGGACATAGAAGTAGGTTTATAGACTGAAAAAAGGGACAACTTGCTCTTTCATGGCCAGTTGTTGAAAGATCATTTTAAGGAGATGTTTTGTAGGTGGTGGTGGGCTGCTCCTGGCTATATGGAAGCAAAACTCGAGAGAAACAAAGCTTCTGATAGCTTATTTTTCCTTAAAGTTTCATTGACATTGGATGAGATATTGTATAAAGTCAACCAATTGGAAGAGAATGAGACTTGCTTCTTAAAGTGAGGTGAAGTCGCTCAGTCGTGTCCGACTCTTGGCGACCCCATGGACTGTAGCCTATCAAGTTCCTCCATCCATGGAATTTTCCAGGCAAGAGTGCTGGAGTGGATTGCCATTTCCTTCTCCAGGGGATCTTCCTGACCCAGGAATCAAACCCGGGTCTCCCGCATTGCAGACAGACGCTTAACTGTCTGAGCCACCAGGGAAGCCCAAAACAGAGGATTATTTCTTTCTGTCTCCCTGGAGCCACAATCAGCAAAACCAAATCATCAAGAAGAGTGGAGATACTTGGTAGCAGCAGGCTTCTTGCCTGAAGTCTGAAGCCCCACAGTTTCACAGGGATACTGTAGGAGAGTGGTCCTCTACCTTCTTGGCACCAGGGGTGAGTTTTGTGGAATATTACAAGTTACAGTCCCTTTTGCAATAAGAATAAAATGAATAGTCTTTAACTAATAATCTTGGAGTGTGATTAGTATGGGACATAGAAGTAGGTTTATAGACTGAAAAAAGGGACAACTTGCTCTTTCATGGCCAGTTGTTGAAAGATCATTTTAAGGAGATGTTTTGTAGGTGGTGGTGGGCTGCTCCTGGCTATATGGAAGCAAAACTCGAGAGAAACAAAGCTTCTGATAGCTTATTTTTCCTTAAAGTTTCATTGACATTGGATGAGATATTGTATAAAGTCAACCAATTGGAAGAGAATGAGACTTGCTTCTTAAAGTGAGGTGAAGTCGCTCAGTCGTGTCCGACTCTTGGCGACCCCATGGACTGTAGCCTATCAAGTTCCTCCATCCATGGAATTTTCCAGGCAAGAGTGCTGGAGTGGATTGCCATTTCCTTCTCCAGGGGATCTTCCTGACCCAGGAATCAAACCCGGGTCTCCCGCATTGCAGACAGACGCTTAACTGTCTGAGCCACCAGGGAAGCCCAAAACAGAGGATTATTTCTTTCTGTCTTCCTGGAGCCACAATCAGCAAAACCAAATCATCAAGAAGAGTGGAGATACTTGGTAGCAGCAGGCTTCTTGCCTGAAGTCTGAAGCCCCACAGTTTCACAGGGATACTGTAGGAGAGTGGTCCTCTACCTTCTTGGCACCAGGGGTGAGTTTTGTGGAAGACAGTTTTTCCATGGATGGAGGTGGGGTAGATGATTTAAGTGCATTACATTTATTGTGCACTTTATATCTTTTATTATTACATCAGCTTCACCTCAGATTATCAGGCATTAGATCCCAAAGGTTGAGGACCCCTGATTTAGGGTGAGGAAAGCTGCAGTACTGGCAGGAAAAAGGGACCTCTGAAACATACAAATAAATTCTGGCTACTTCTTCATAATCAAAATTGAACTCTTGAAATGACTAAGCTGGAATTCTTGAACTAATCATAGCAAAGGGTTATAAAGACATCCTTTAATGAGGGAAATGTGAGTATGTGATTGGAATAAGAAACAAAAGGTGAGTGGTATTATTTTTTTCACCAAATTGGTGGAGATGTAGTTCTTTTGGAACTTGTGAAGAGGTTAATAATCATGAATGCTACTGCAGTTGGAGGTCAAATTGTACTGCATATAATACTGTTAGCTTTGAACTGTTTTAAAAGAATATCTTCATAGAAAATTGAAAGATGTGGGTTTTATTTGCAACATTCTCACTATGATTGTGCATATCATTTTCATTCCCTTGCTTTCATGTTTTCAAAATGTGGATGTGTTACCTCTTTTATGTCTTCCCTGATAGCTCAGATGGTAAAGAATCTGCTTGCAATGCAAGAGACTTGGGTTCAATCCCTGGGTCAGGAAGATCCCCTGGAGAAGGGAATGGCAACCCACTCTGGAATTCTTGCCTGGAGAATCCCATGCACAGAGGAGCCTCGCAGGCTACAGTCCATGGGATCACTAAGAGTCAGACGCAACTGAGCGATTCACACATTTTACCTCCTTTATACCAGGTAGTATTTATAACTGATTTGAGAAATCTTCAATTCTTCTGAAGTTAGGGAATCTTTACATCAATGTTATTTAGGCACATTATTGTGATAACA
Source organism: Oreotragus oreotragus (assembly GCA_006410675.1). Classification (NCBI taxonomy): domain Eukaryota; kingdom Metazoa; phylum Chordata; class Mammalia; order Artiodactyla; family Bovidae; genus Oreotragus; species Oreotragus oreotragus. Next base: position 41,571 of record SJYX01023741.1, read on the forward strand.
CCTTGAATTTGAGGTAATTAAAACATTTTTTCAAGTATTTCTTTTAGCTTTTTATTTACAGGTGATTGTTAAAGTAAACAGCGTGAAACTCTGAAGATGGTCTTTGCTAACTGGTACTGTGTGCTTGGGCTGTGTGCTGGGGCATTTCTAGAGAAGAATTACATAAGAGTCGTATATTCTAACATTGAATTTCAATATTCACATTGAAAGTGAAATATATTTTTTCGAGAGACTAAAAGAGGGTGAAGAAGAAAATGATAATTGTTGAATGAGAATTGTCAATGAAAAAGTCACTGTTAATAACATTAAATAAAACAAGCAGAAAATATTTATTCCTTCTTTTGTTGAAGTATGGTTGTATTAATTACTGTTGTTCTGTTGCTCAGTCATGTCCGACTCTTTGCGACCTAATGGACAGCAATATGCTGGGATTCTCTGTCTATCATCTCCCCAGAGCTTGCTCAAACTCATGTCCATTGAGTCAGTGATGCCATCCAGCCATCTCATCCTTTGTCATCCCCTTTTCCTCCTGTCTTCAATCTTTCCCAGCATCAGGGTCCTTTCCAATGGATCCTTTCACATCAGGTGTCCAAAGTAGTGGAGCTTCAGCTTCAGCATCAGTCCCTCCAATGAATATTCAGGATTGGTTTCCTTTAGGATTGACTGATTTGACCTCCTTGAGGTCCAAGGGACTCTCAAGAGTCTTCACCAACACCACAGTTCAAAAGCATCAGTTCTTTGGTGCTCAGCCTTCTTAAGGGTCCAACTAACTCTCACATCCATATGTGACTACTGGAAAAACCATAGCTTTGATTAAATGGAACTTTGTTGGCAAAGTAATGTCTCTTCATTTTAATATGCTGTCTAACTTTGTCATATCTTTTCTTTCAAGGAGCAAGTGTCTCTTAATTTCATGGCTGAAGTCATCATCTCCAGTGATTTTGGAGCCCAAGAAAATAAAGTCTGTCACTGTTTTCATTGTTACCCCATCTATTTTGCCACTAAGTAATAAGACAAGATGCTACGATCTTAGTTTTTATAATGTTGAGTTTTAAGCCAGCTTTTTCACTCTCCTCTTTCACTTTCATTAAGAGGCTCTGCAGTTCCTCTTCCTTTCTGCCATAAGGATGGTGTCATCTACATATCTGAGGTTATTGATGTTTCTCCCTGCAACTTGATTCCAGGTGGTGCTTCATCCAGCCCAGCATCTCTCATGATATACTCAGTTCAGTTCAGTTCAGTCGCTCAGTCGTGTCTGACTCTTTGCGACCCCATGAATCGCAGCTCGCCAGGCCTCCCTGTCCATTGCCAACTCCCGGAGTTCACTCAGACTCACGTCCATCGAGTCCGTGATGCCATCCAGCCATCTCATCCTCGGTCGTCCCCTTCTCCTCCTGCCCTCAATCCCTCCCAGCATCAGAGTCTTTTCCAATGAGTCAACTCTTCACATGAGGTGGCCAAAGTACTGGAGTTTCAGCTTTAGCATCATTCCTTCCAAAGAAATCCCAGGGTTGATCTCCTTCAGAATGGACTGGTTGGATCTCCTTGCAGTCCAAGGGACTCTCAAGAGTCTTCTCCAACACCACAGTTCAAAAGCATCGATTCTTTGGCGCTCAGCTTTCTTCACAGCCCAACTTTCACATCCATACATGACCACAGGAAAAACCATAGCCTTGACTAGACGGACCTTAGTCGGCAAAGTAATGTCTCTGCTTTTGAATATACTATCCAGGTTGGTCATAACTTTTCTTCCAAGGAGTAAGCGTCTTTTAATTTCATGGCTGCAGTCACCATCTGCAGTGATTTTGGAGCCCAAAAAAATAAAGTCTGACACTGTTTCCACTGTTTCCCCATCTATTTCCCATGAAGTGATGGGACCGGATGCCATGATCTTCGTTTTCTGAATGTTGAGCTTTAAGCCAACTTTTTCGCTCTCCTCCTTCACTTTCATCAAGAGGCTTTTTAGCTCCTCCTCACTTTCTGCCATAAGGGTGGTGTCATCAGCATATCTGAGGTTATTGATATTTCTCCCGGCAATCTTGATTCCAGCTTGTGTTTCTTCCAGTCCAGCGTTTCTCATGATGTACTCTGCATATAAGTTAAATAAGCAGGGAGACAATATACAGCCTTGACGTACTCCTTTTCCTATTTGGAACCAGTCTGTTGTTCCATGTCCAGTTCTAACTGTTGCTTCCTGACCTGCATACAGATTTCTCAAGAGGCAGGTTAGGTGGTCTGGTATTCCCATCTCTTTCAGAATTTTCCACAGTTTATTGTGATCCACACAGTCAAAGGCTTTGGCATAGTCAATAAAGCAGAAATAGATGTTTTTCTGGAACTCTCTTGCTTTTTCCATGATCCAGCGGATGTTGGCAATTTGATCTCTGGTTCCTCTGCCTGTTCTAAAACCAGCTTGAACATCAGGGAGTTCACGGTTCACATATTGCTGAAGCCTGGCTTGGAGAATTTTGAGCATTACTTTACTAGCGTGTGAGATGAGTGCAATTGTGCGGTAGTTTGAGCATTCTTTGGCATTGCCTTTCTTTGGAATTGGAATGAAAACTGACCTTTTCCAGTCCTGTGGCCACTGCTGAGTTTTCCAAATTTGCTGGCATATTGAGTGCAGCACTTTCACAGCATCATCTTCCAGGATTTGAAACAGCTCAACTGGAATTCCATCACCTCCACTAGCTTTGTTCTTAGTGATGCTTTCTAAGGCCCACTTGACTTCACATTCCAAGATGTCTGGCTCTAGATTAGTGATCACATCCTCATGATTATCTGGGTCGTGAAGATCTTTTCTGTACAGTTCTTCTGTGTATTCTTGCCACCTCTTCTTAATATCTTCTGCTTCTGTTAGGTCCATACCATTTCTATCCTTTATCGAGCCCATCTTTGCATGAAATGTTCCCTTGGTATCTCCAATTCTCTTGAAGAGATCTCTAGTCTTTCCCATTCTGTTGTTTTCCTCTATCTCTTTGCATTGATTGCTGAAGAAGGCTTTCTTATCTCTTCTTGCTATTCTTTGGAACTCTGCATTCAGATGCTTATATCTTTTCTTTTCTCCTTTGCTTTTCGCCTCTCTTCTTTTCAGTGCTATTTGTAAGGCTTCTCCAGACAGCCATTTTGCTTTTTTGCATTTCTTTTCCATGGGGATGGTCTTGATCCCTGTCTCCTGTACAATGTCACGAACCTCATTCCATAGTTCATCAGGAACTCTATCTGTCAGATCTAGGCCCTTAAATCTATTTCTCACTTCCACTGTATAATCATAAGGGATTTGATTTAGGTCATACCTGAATGGTCTAGCGGTTTTCCCTACTTTATTCAATTTGAGTCTGAATTTGGAAATAAGGAGTTCATGATCTGAGCCACAGTCAGCTCCTAGTCTTGTTTTTGTTGACTGTATAGAGCTTCTCCATCTTTGATATACTTTGATATACTCTATGTATAAGTTAAATAAGCAGGGTGACAATATGCAGCCTTGACATACTCCTTTCCCAATTTTGAACCAGTCCATTGTTCCATTTCTAGTACTAACTGTTGCTTCTTGACCGGCATACTGGTTTCTCAAGAGGCAGGTAAGGTGGTCTGGTATTTCCACCTCTTTAAGAATTTTCTACTCTTGTAATCCACAGAGTCAAAGGCTTTGGCATAGGCAGTGAAGCAGAAGAAGATGTTTTGCTGGAATTCTCTTCCTTTTTCTACGATTCAGTGGATGTTGGCAATTTGACCTCTGGTTCCTCTGTCTTTTCTAAATCTATCTTGAACATTTGGAAGTTCTTGGTTCACATACTGGTGAAGCCTATCTTGGAGAATTTTGAGCCTTACCTTGCTAGTGTGTGAAATGAGTGCAATTGTGCAGTAGTTTGAACATTCTTTGGCATTGCCTTTCATTGGGATTGGAATGAAAACTGACCTTTTACAGTCCTGTGGCCACTGCCGAGTTCTCCAAATGTGCTGGCAGCAAAGTGGTTCCATTATACATATATGCACACACACATATATATACTTTTTTATTTTCTTTTATGATTTATCATAGAATACTGCATACGGTTCTCTATGCTATACAGTAGAACTTTGTTGTTTATCCATTCCATTTATAATAGCTTATATCTGCTAACTCTGACCTCCCATTCCATCCCTCTCCAATTCCCCTCCCCTGACATTGGCAACCACAATTCTGTGATTCTGTTTCTGTTTCATAGATATGTTCATTTCTGTTATAGTTTAGATTCCAAATGTAAGCGATATTCTACAGTATTTGTCTTTTTCTTTCTGTCTTACTTCACTTAGTATGAAAATCTCTAGGTTCATCCATGTAGCTGCAAAAGGCATTATTTATTTTTAAAGGCTGAATAACATTCCATATTTACCGTCCATGGAATTTTCCAGGCCAGAATACTGGAGTGGGTAGCCTTTCCCTTCTCCAGGAGATCTTCCCAACTCAGGGATGGAACCCAGGTCTCCTGCATTGCAGGTGGATTCTTTACCAGCTGAGCCACCAGGGAAGCGTTAAGAATACTGCAGTGGGTAGCCTATCCCTTTTCCAGCAGGTCTTCCCAATCCAGGAATTGAACTGGGGTCTCCAGCATTGCAGGCAGATTCTTTACCAACTGTGCTATCAGGGAAGCCCTATATATATACTTTTTCTACAAATAATTTTCTACTCTTTTTTGTGATCCACACAGTCAAAGACTTTAGCATAGTCAATGAAGAAGAAGAAGATGTTTTTCTGGAATTCTCTTGCTTTTTCTATGATTCAACACATGTTGGCAATTTGATCTCTGGTATGTATGTATATACATATATCACATAAGAAGAGAGTTTTAAAACAAAGGAAATGGACTTCCCTGGCTGTCTGGTGGCTAAGACTCTGTTTCCACTGTAGAGAGTGGGGGTTCACATGCTGCCATGGCACAACCCAAAAATAAATAATAAAAAGGAAAAAAAAGTAAAAGTATTCAGGAAGATCACAGAAGAACTCGCTGAGTCAGATTTGGAGGTACTGAAGATGGGCTCACCTCAATTAAAGCTGATAGCCCTAAATGCCCAGGAAAAATATAAAACGCAAGGTTTTATAGCTTCATTTTTAGATGAAAAGCTTCATTGTTTTCCCACTGCTAGAGACCGTACAAACGACATACTAACTTTCATTTATGGATTTATTTTTTTGCCTTATAATTTTCCAAAGGTATGTAAAGATTTTTATTACAGATTTAGAGACATATATTAAAAATTGAGATATAAAACCACATGCAGTAGAGATTTTCTTGAAATTATTACTTGTAATTAAGACTGTTCTAGAAATTTACACTTTTATCAAACCAAATGAAATATCTTCAATGGCATTATAATGTCTTTTTGATGCCATTTAATCTTCATGTCTCCTATCACAAAATACAGATCTGAGTTGATACTTTTTTAAAGGTATTTTTAAGATATGACTTTGTTTTATTGTTTGGAAATCTTTCTTGACAGTTTAATGAAAACTGCTTACTATCTTAGGTTCTTTTAATGCTTTTTAGATATCTTTTGTATACAATGTACTATGTCAAAGTATACTTTCAAATCTACCATTTTTAAAGTGAGAAAATCTCATGGATTGTCATAACTCACATTTAAATAAATCTTTGGCAAAAAGCAGTTTTATTTGGAGACTGTTTCATTTGTCTAAAAGTATCTTCCCACTGTATTTTTTTCAATTGGTAAAAGGAAAAAAAAAAAAAGCAGCATATTCCTGAGGATTGATTATCCTGGTGTCTAAAATCTTGTCAGCATCTGAGCATTAAGATAAATATAATGAAATTCAAAATGACATTTTACATTTGAAGACTCATTTTTCACACTTAAGACATGCATGAGATTCAGCTGGGGTTTTAGGTACAGACATCCTGCAATATCCTTGGAGGACTGGTTCCAGGCCTCTGCAGATACCAAACTCGATGGGTGCTCAATTCCTGTATATAAAATGGCAAAGTAGTATTTAGTTTTGGCTATATATTTCTCTAGAGGAGCTAGAAGCTTCACTTGGGATCAAATTAATTGCATGCCTCTTGTAGCTTGTGAAAAATAATTTCACTTTTCATGCATATATGAGACTGAACACTACTTGAAATAAATGATTGACTTTAAAATATCAATGCCTTGAGAAGACAGTTGGGGAAAATGGAACCCACACTGTAGAGACTAGAGGAGACAGCCAAGGATGTTTCACTGTTGATACCTGGACATGTTCCAGGTTCATTTCTTACAAGGGAACTGTTTATTAACTAAATTCTATAAGTCTTCTGTATAGAATCTATATTTCTAGAATATAGAATATAACTATAAATTAGAGCATATAAATTGGATCTATAGAATAGCAATCTAATATTTCTAGTTGAACTCTAATAGATCTATAAAATATAGATTAGATCTATAAATATAGATTCAAAATCTAATAGATTTATGATCTATAAAAATCTATAAATATCTAATTTATATTCTATAGATCTTATAGATTTTTTAGATCTCTAAAGTCTATAAATCATAGATGTTTATATAGAAATATTAACAGGGTACCCTTCCAAGAGTAACTTATAGTCTATTAGATTAGTACCAAAGTAATTGTAGTTTAGCACCATGAATTTTAAATTATTATAACCAGGCTCAAACACATTTTTATTAATCAAAATAGGAGCCAGTACAATCAACACATTTTTGCCAATGAGAAATATGTTTGTTTATTCCTGTAGTATAAAAACCTATGCCTCCAGGATTCCATGGACTCTTGGAAAGCATTTTCTGCCTCCTGTTGGTTGTGGAAGTGTTTACCCCACAAAAAGTTGTCGAGATACTTGAAGTCAGTTTGTTAGTCATTTTGTGAGAGGTCAAGTGAATATGGCAGATAAGGCAAAACTTCATAGTCCAATTCATTCAATTTTTGAAGCATTTGTTTTGTGACTGCAGTTGGGCATTGTCATGGAGAAGAATTGGGCCATTTTTGTTGATCTATGTTGGCTGCAGACACTACAGTTTTTGGTGCATCTCAGCGATCTGCTGAGCATACTTCTCAGCTGTCATGGTTTCACTGAGATTCAGAAAGCTGTAGTGAATTAGATGAGCAGCGGACCGCCAAACAGTGATCATAACTCTTTTTGGGTGAAATTTGGCTTTGGGAAAGTACTTTGGAGCTTCCCTCCATCCAGCCACTGAGCTGGTTGTCGCCAGTCATCGTATAAAATTCACTTTTCATCATATGTCACAATGTGATTCAGAAAGGATTCATTGTTGATGACATTTTAAAAGAAGTTTTTTGATTTTCAGTCAGCTCATGGAACACCCACTCATTGAGTTTCTTCACCTTTCCAATTTGCTTCAAATGCCGAATGATCATAGAATGGCCTGTGTTGAGTTCTTCCACAACTTCTTGTGTAGTTGTATAAGGATTAGCTTCAATAACGGCTCTTGGAGGTGGTCCTAAGATGTTGAAAGAATAGGACAGGGAGACCACTTTCTCCCCCACAAATTCATCAAAAGAACATTTGAACGCTGAGTAAACTCCACAAAACAACTTCTGAATGCCGGCAGAGGACATAAGGCACCCAGGAAAGCAGCCCATTGTCTTCAAAAGGAGGTAGGGAAAAATACAAAAGACAAAAAGAGAGACAAAAGAGGTAGGATCAGAGCTCCATCCCAGGAAGGGAGTCTTAAAAAAGAGAGAAGTTTCCAAACACCAGGAAACATTCTCACTGCTGAGTCTGTGGCGAGCCTTGGAACCACAGAGGGCAACATAATCAAGAGGAAAAATAAATAAAACCCACAGATTACGTGCCCAGCAGTAACTCCCCCAGCAGAGAAGCAGCACAGATGCCTGCATCCACCACTAGCAAGCAGGGGCTGGGCAGGGAGGCGCGGGCTGCATTGGAGGACCGGGCCTGAATGCCCCGAGGGCAATCGGAGGGAGCTAACTTGGGCTAGCAAACCAGACTGTGGGAGAGCTACCACGCAAAAGGCCCTAAGACACCGCCAGGCCCGCGCACAGAACAAAGGACTGACTAGACCTACGCGAAAAGACCAAACCTAAGACACCTACAGGCCCGCTCACAGAACAAGACTGAGCAGAGCTAGCCCGCTGTAGACTGACCTAGCTCCCTCTGGTGACAGGCAGGGGAGGGCAGCCAGAGCAGGAAGGGGGCAATCGCGGCCCCGGAGAGACATTATCTACTAAACTGCAAGCAGGGTTCATTGCTAACCAAGATTTCTTGGGATTCTGGAGAGTCAACATCCACCTGAGAAGGTGCGCCGGTTGTACGCCCAGAAAACCGAGTGGTAGGGACGGGGGAGGCGATAAGTCACAGCAACTGTGCTCGCCAAACACCTGGTCACTTGAGCTGCTCGGATCTGGGAAGGGCACAAAACGCAGGCCCAACTGAATCTGTGCCTCTGAGGACTACCCGAGTACCTGAACCTGAGTGGCATAGACTTGGGAAGTGCATACAACCCAGTGCAGGCCTCAGATAGTTCCCAGCAGAGCAACCTGGAGCCTAAGCAGTGTAGACAGGGAAAGCACACACGCTGTGAGCGGGGGCAAACCCAGTGTGGCCGAGACACTGCGAACACACGCCAGTGGTATTTGTTTGCAGCACCCCTCCCTCCCCATAGCACGACTGAACAAGTGAGCCTAACGAAGTGTCCACCATCGCCCCCTTGTGTCAGGGTGGAATTTAGGCACTGAAGGGACCAGCAAACAGAAGAAACTAAACCAGAGGGAACCTCCTTGTATGTGACAGGTGCAATAGATTAAAACCCTGTNCTCCCCATAGCACGACTGAACAAGTGAGCCTAACGAAGTGTCCCCCATCGCCCCCTTGTGTCAGGGTGGAATTTAGGCACTGAAGGGACCAGCAAACAGAAGAAACTAAACCAGAGGGAACCTCCTTGTATGTGACAGGTGCAATAGATTAAAACCCTGTAGTTAGTACCGACTACATAGGAAGGGGCCTATAGATCTTGAGAAATATAAGCCAGATCATGGAGCTATCCGAAAATGAACTGACCCCATGCTGTCCACAACAACACCAGAGAAAGTCCTAGATATATTTTACTATCATTCTTTAATTAAAAAAATTTTTTTAATTTGTAAGTCCTCTATTACTCCTTTAATTTTCATTTTTATAATCTACTATCACTTTGCAAAAAAAAGAGAGATCCTATTTTTTAAAGCAAACTTCATATATATATATATATTTTCTAATTTTATTGACCTTTTTTTCATTAATATTGTATTTGTGAAAATCTAACTTCTACTCTAGACTTTTAATTTTTGCTTTTAGGTATTTGTTATCAATTTTATACCTTTAAGAACCCAATCTTCAGTATCCATTTTTACTTGGGAGTGAGATTACTGGCTTGACTGCTCTCTCCCTCTTTCGACACTCTTTTTTCTCCACAAGGTCGCCTCTATGTCCTCCTTCCCCCTTCTCTTCTCTACCCAACTCTATGAATCTCTTTGTGTGTTCCAGACTGTGGAGAACACTTAGGGAAGTGATTACTGGCTGGATCTGTCTCTCTCCTTTTGATTCTCCCTTTTCTCCTCCTGGCCACCTCTGTCTCCTTCCTCCCTCTTCTCTTCTCTGTATAACTCCATGAACATCTCTGAGTGGTCCAGACTGTGGAGCACACATAAGGAAGTGATTACTGGCTAGCTTGCTCTATCCTCTTTTGAGTCCACCTCATCTCATTCAGGTCACCTCTATCTTCCTCCTCCCTCTTCTCCTCTCCATGTAACTCTGTGAACCTCTCTGGGTGTCTCTCACTGTGGAGAAGCTTTTCATCTTTAACCTAGATGTTTTATCAAAGGTGCTGTATAGATGGAGAAGTCTTGAGGTTACTGTAAAAATAAGACTGAAAACCAGAAGCAAGAGGCTTAAGTCCAGACCCTGAGAACACCAGAGAAAGCCTGAATCCAGGGAACATTAATCAACAGGAGCTCATCAAATGCCTCCATACCTACACTGAAACCAAGCACCACCCAAGGGCCAACAAGTTCCAGAGCAAGACATACCATGCAAATTCTCCAGCAACACAGGAACACAACCCTGAGCTTCAATATACAGGCTGCCCAAAGTCACTCCAACCCATTGACACCTCATAACTCATTAATAGACACTTCATTGCACTCCAGAGAAAAGAAATACAGATCCATCCATCAGAACAATGACACAAACTTCCCTAACCAGGAAAACTTGACAAGCCATTGATACAACCCCACCCACAGTGAGGAAACTCCACAATAAAGAGAACTCCACAAACTGCCAGAATACAGAAAGGCCACCCCAAACACAGCAATATAACCAAGATGAAGAGACAAAGGAATACCCAGCAGGTAAAGGAACAGGAGAAATGCCCACTAAACCAAACAAAAGAGGAAGAGATAGGGAATCTACCTGAGAAAGAATTCCAAATAATGATAGTGAAAATGATCCACAATCTTGAAATCAAAATGGAATCACAGATAAATAGCCTGGAGAGAAGGATTGAGAAGATGCAAGAAAGGTTTAACAAGGACCTAGAAGAAATAAAAAAGAGTCAATATATAATGAATGATGCAATAAATGAGATCAGAAACACTCTGGAGG
>SJYX01023741.1:58334-80285 GCA_006410675.1 Oreotragus oreotragus
GCTTGAACATCTGGAAGTTCACGGTTCATGTATTGCTGAAGCCTGGCTTGGAGAATTTTGAGCATTACTTTACTAGCATGTGAGATGAGTGCAATTGTGTGGTAGTTTGAGCATTCTTTGGCATTGCTTTTCTTTGGGATTGGAATGAAAACTGACCTTTTCTAGTCCTGTGGCCACTGCTGAGTTTTCCAAATTTGCTGGCATATTGAATGCAGCACTTTCACAGCATCATCTTTCAGGATTTGAAACAGCTCAACTGGAATTCCATCATTCCCATTAGCTTTGTTCTTAGTGATGTTTTCTAAGGCCCACTTGACTTCACATTCCAAGATGTCTGGCTCTTTTAGTGATCACATCATCATGATTATCTGGGTCGTGAAGATCTTTTTTGTACAGTTCTTCCATGTATTTTTGCCACTTCTTCTTAATATCTTCTGCTTCTGTTAGATCCATACTATTTCTGTCCTTTATTGAGCCCATCTTTGCATAAAATGTTCCCTTGGTAGCTCTAATTTTCTTGAAGAGATCTCTATCTAGTCTTTCCCATTCTGTTGTTTTCCTCTATTTCTTTGCATTGATCGCTGAAGAAGGCTAATGGCCACCGGGAGGAGCTGCCCCGCTTCCGAGGTCGGGGTGGCGGCCACAAGGAGCTACCCCACGTCTGAGGCCTGTGGTGGCTGGGAGGAGACACCCCACATCCGAGGTCAGAGGCAGCGGCCGGGAGGAGCTATCCCACATCCGAGGTCAGGGGCGGTCGGGAGAAGACACCCCACGTCCGAGGTCAGGGGCGGCCAGGAGAAGCCACCTTGAGCCCGAGGCCAGGGGCCGTGACCCTGAGGAGCCACCCCGAGCCTTAAGCCAGGGCAGCTGCTGAGAGGAGCTACCCATGCCCAAGGCCAGGGCCGGCGGCCGGGAGGAGCAACCCGAGGAGCAGTGGCTGCGCAGGTGCAGGAGGGCCTAGAGGAGCTATCCCACGTTGAAGGTCAGGAACAGCAGCGGTAAGGAGATACCCCTCATCCAAGGTAAGGAGCAGCAGCTGTGCTTTGCTGGAGCAGCCGTAAAGAGATACCCCACACCCAANTCTCCTGGCTCTTGGGACTTAAGCCTGCTTTTTTTATTATCTCAAGTGGATAAATCCTCTACTGGCCAGGAACCAAGTGTAGCCACTCTTGGGATCAGGGGCCTGGCAAGTAGAGGATGTATTCACTTGCAGTAATAGAGCAGGCTTTGTAGACAGGCAGACTTGAGTTTGAATCCTGATTTTATCACATATTAGTTGTGTGCTCTTGGTAAAATTATTTAACCTCTTATTTTCTTCCATCTGGAAGAGACAATTGCAAAAATGGAGATAATTCTTGAACCCATAGAAGTGTTGCCAAGGATAAAATGGGATCATCTTTACAAATACTGTATATTATAGTAGTTGTTCAGTGACTTTTTGTTCCTTTTCCCTTTATTGCTTATATTTTTCTTGCTTTCAGCTCTTTCTCTAGAGCTCTTCCTCTAGGATGTGGAATAAGGACATATCAAAGAGTGCTTTTGTAAAGAACTTTCTACACCCCCTGCTTTTTGGGAACTTTGCTTCTGCCTCATGCCATTGCTTCCTCTTTTGACGATTTTGATCTTCATCATCAAAATGAGCCAGAGAACATGGAAGAAGCAAAACTCAAATCCATCTGCTCAGTTCTTTGTATGCACAACTTTTGGAAGGAAGCTAAAAGATATTAATGGAAATGAGTATGTTTGCCGCTTTTATTTATGATTCATCTATTCCAGACAGCGCAGAAGAGGAATCAAACGTGATGCTTTAGATGAATTTGTGGGGGAGAATGTGGTCTCCCCATCTTATTCCTCCGCCATTTTAGGACCTCCTCGAAACTGGAGCTGATTATACAGAGTGAAGTAAGCCAGAAAGAAAAACACCAATACAGTATACTAATGAATATATATGGAATAAGCAATCCCACTGCTGGGCATACACACCGAGGAAACCAGAATTGAAAGAGCCACGTGTACCCCAATGTTTATGCAGCACTGTTTATAATAGCCAGGACATGGAAGCAATCTAGATGTCCATTAGCAGATGAATGGCTAAGAAAGCTGTGGTACATACACACAATGGAATATTACTCAGCCATTAAAAAGAACACATTTGAATCAGCTCTAATGAGGTAGATGAAACTGGACCCTATTATACAGAGTGAAATAAGCCAGAAAGAAAAACTCCAATAGAGTATACTAGTGCATATATATGGAATTTAGAAAGATGGTAATGATAACTCTGTATGAGAGACAGCAAAAGAAACACAGATGTATAGAACAGTCTTTTAGACTCTGGGAGAGGGCGAGGGTGGGATAATTTGGGAGAATGGCATTGAAAATGTATAATATCATATGTGAAACGAATCACCAGTCCAGGTTTGATCATGATACAGGGTGTTTGGGGCTGGTGCACTGGGATGACCCAGAGGGATGTTAGGGGGAGGGAAGTAGGAAGGGGGTTCAGAATAGGGAACACGCGTACATTCATGTTGATGTATGGCAAAACCAATACAATACTGTAAATAATTAGCCTCTAATTAAAATAAATACATTTTTATTAAAAATAAATAATGGCTCTCAATTTGTCATTGTCAATTTTTGATGGCTAGCTACTACACTCCTCATCTCCTTTGCTAAACTTCTTGAACCAACACTCCATGGTACATTCGTAAGCTGTTCCTGAACCTAGTGTATTGCTGATGTTGTGAGTTGTCTCTGCTGTTTTAGGATCCATTTTGAAGGTAAATTAGAAAATTGCTAGAATTTGCTTTTTGTCTAACATCATTTCCATAGTCTAAAATAAATGCAAAGAAAACAGCAAGTAATATCATTAGTAAAAAAAAATAATAATAATAAAATAAAACATAAAGAGAGAAATATACATTAAAATAATGTATAACTTAACCTCATTTATTTAGAATGTATTCCAAAATAAAATGGCAAATTTCAACAACACAAAAACCACAATTAGTTTTGCACCAACCTAATAGAAGTTTAAAAGCAAGATTGCAAGGAGACATTACAGTATTCTGTTTAAATTGTAGAAGTAGCATTTACTGAACCCCCAACCAGGGCATGCATATCTAAAGAGGTCATCTACATACTGGGAGATATAAAGAACTAGTAAGATTTTTGGTCTTGGTGTCAGAAGGTGAGATTAGGGAGGCAGAACCTCAAAAAGCTTGATTTTGTTTTCTAGCAAAAGACCAGCCACATCAATATCCCTTGGGAACTTGTTAGAAGCTTAGATTTTCAGCTATCATCTCAGAGCTACTTAATCAGCATATTTGAAATTGGAACTCAGAAATTATGCTTTAACAAACACTCGAGGTGATTATTATGATGCATTATGAAGTCTGGGAACCACAGTTACAGAGAAGGTAATTGAATTCAAACTAAATCCTATTCTGTTAATTTTTGCTAGATTACCTTAGGTCATTCAATCCAAATGTATTTCTGCTACTTTATTGAAAATTATGAACAATATTGTTATATTGATTGTGTCAACACTCATGCAAATGATTTGTAAGGTGATATATTCAACATGTACATCTAAGATAATGAAAATGAAGCACAAGTATATGGGAACAATTGAATGGATTCAGGAAAGTAGATTCTAAGTCAACAGTCAATAATCTAGAGCAAGCAATAGAAAAAAGGAACAAGAAATTCTGGAAATTCTTATTTTAAAAAGTAGATATGGGATTTTTGTCCCAGGGACTGAAACAGATATGAGTGTGCAAGATACTTAGCTGGGCAAAAAGCACATGAAAAATGAGCTCTAGAGACTCATTTCCATGTAATAGCCTGACTTAACCCCTTCCAATTATTCTTTCATCCCCAAAGAATGAAGATATTAAACAGAGAAAGTGTTTGTCTTGTTTTGCTTGACTGTGTATTGTGGAAAATGGATAGAGAATGCTATACTAATGTTCTGTAGAGTACTGGGAGATCTGTGGACATCTAGATGACGACTTAGAAGGCATCAAATCTCAGACTATCTGAGAGGAGCTGAAGCCAGTGGTGGAGGTTCTGAACTCTAATCTAAGATTTCTGCTTAGAGATGTCTCTCTCACTTTAAATTAGTAGCCACAAATCTCAGACTATCTGAGAGGGGCTGAAGCCAGTGATGGAGGTTCTGAACTCTAATCTAAGATTTCTGCTTAGAGGTGTCTCTGACACTTTAAATTAGTAGCCACAAATCTCAAGTAGGCAAATAATATTGCCATGAAATCTATTCTACTAATGAATCAATTGCAGATCATTTGATAACTTCTAATTTTTCCTCAAAATCTCCATACTCCATCTTTCCTTCACTGCCTGTTAACTGATGAACTGGCTTCAAATGTCATTAGGAAAATAAGATCGTCAGAATGGAAATTTCTAATCTGAATTTACACTTTCTTTTTCCACTTCTGTAGAAATGGATCAGATGAAATATTAATGCTCCCAGGAAGATCTATTGTTATTATTAAAATAATATCTTCCTTCTTATCTCCTCAAAAACGTCATCCAACAATTATCTCCTCTTTCCCCCCCTCACTGATGGATCATTCCTATCATCCTAACAACATGCTCTGGAATCTTAGTTTCAGATTTCCAACTCTCTATTCTCCCTTTTAGAGCAATGTTTAGACATTGACATGTCTATACTTTTTCAACTCCTATTCACACTTTAATGTTTTTAAAAGAAAACAACAAAAAGAGATTTGAACAATGTTTAGCACATTGTATGCATAGTATATAAATATTACTGCAGTTCTTTTTGAAATTTTTATTGCAGTGCAGTTGATTTATAATGTGGTGTTAGTTTCAGGTGCATAGCAAAGTGAATCAGTTATATACATTCATATATTCACTCTCTTTTAGATTCTTTCCCTATATAGGCCATTGCAGAGTACTGAGTAGAGTTCCCTGTGGTTTAAAGTATGTCCTTATTAGTTATCTATTTTATATATAGTAGCACATATATGTCAATTCCAATAAATTGGGAGAACAACTTTTAATACCAATGACGATACTAGTTAGTGTTCTGTCAGAGAAGCAGAACCTCCATGAATATTATAAACTAAAGGATTCATTATGGGAAGATGATCTTATGCAATTGTGAAAGAAGCTGGAAAATAATGCTTTTTAAAAAAGTTTTTTCAGGGGAATTGAAGACTCACAGGAAACTTACTGACTAGCCCTTCTGTTCTCGGCCACATCCAAGGTCAGACTCGGACCAGAAAGGAGATATGATGGAGATCTGGAAGCAACATGTAAATAATCTATAGAGTTTTATATAATAAACTATTTGTTTACAGTTCTGACTATAGGTGTTAGCATTGGCTCACATATGACATGTCATCTTCCAGGCATTTTGGCAGAAATGAAGGTGCTTCATGTAGAAAATATCTTCTAAGTCTAATGCCGAAGTGAAATTATATAAATACTTATTTAAAAGGAAATTAGTAGCCACAGATCAGTAGGTTCATTTTATTTTTGCACTGTTATTTATTTATTTTTTCTTGCTGAGCTTAATTTTAAAAAATCTTGTGTAGAGAAGTTCAATGCAATTTAATTAGCAGGAACATGCATTTATTATAGGGAAAGTATTAAGAAAACAAAGAGAATTTATTTTGGTAATTCCACCCAGAGGGCTAAGGTTAAAGATTCAATTTATACTCAACAGGAATGAAGCAGTGACTAGAGGAGGCAGAGGGACTTCATTAGCAAGTGGTAAAAATAATCCTTCCAAAATAGTCAAATTTGTTTGGAACTGGAACTAGAAAGTATCAGCAGAAAATAAAGTATTGGAAAAAAACAATCATCCATTTTGCAGTTAGGAAGATAAACATAATATTCAGCAGCATATTGTAAGAAGTATACAAAATAAAATGAGGGCAAAGAATTTAACTCTTGTGTGTTGTAGATTGTGAAGAATCTACCAAAGAGATAACATTAATTGAAACCTGGAGAACTTCTTGGCCTTTCCTTGCTATACTTATGCAGTAGGTGGTAATATTCTAGCTACAAAGATGAGCATATTCAACAATATGGGGGTCATAGAAGGTTCAGAAATGCTTTGAATAGAGACTAAAGTAAAACTGAGGAACATTTTCTGGTATGCAGTGAATGGTGATGGTCTGGAAGATAGGTGGCTGGTGGTGAGGAAGGGTGAATAATTAGAGGGTTGATTTCATAGTGATTTCTTAGGGTTATCTTGAAAAGGACTCTTGTAACTAAACTAAGAGTGTTGAATGGAGGAGAATCACCAAATGTATCCAAAGTAGTAAAATTATCATAGCTTATAATATTTTAACCCATGGAAGATTCATGTTGATGTATAGCAAAACCAATACAATATTGTAACGTAAAAAACAAAACAAAACAAAACCAGAAAATAAATTAGCATAGAAAGGGGGGAAAATGCTGCAAAAGTACAACTCTATCTGAAGCTTATATTAATAAAAGCATTAAAAAATTGTAAGAAAGATTGGAGGTTGATATTTGAAGATTAATAATTTAAAAGGGCAAAAGAAAATGAGAAAATTGTGGCCTATGCAGTTATAGGAAAAGTTGAGATTAAAGAAAAGGAAGTATAGAGTTATAAGTGGAAGATGTAGAACCAGAATTCAATTAAAAGTATATCACAAAAGGTTAATAGAGTCATAGCTAAGGATACTGACTTAAAAAGGAAAGAAAGAAAGAAAGAAAAAAGGAATCAAGTCACTAGAGAAATTCTGGAAGTATAGAAATGTCTTGACTATCAAGGAATAATCACTGCTTCTGAAGGAAATGTAGGAAAAGAAACACAGATTTTCTCTAATACACATAAATGGAGGTCTATCTCAAAAGAAATGTGAAAGTGAATTTGTACCAGATATGATTGATGCCTTCTTCACTTTTATTTTTTTTAATTATGTAGGTGAATTTAACTGTATCTTGAAGAAAGTGTACCTACTCTGAATCTATGCTTTAGATCTAACCAAATTGTTGATCCTTAATTGTATTTTTTTTTAAATCACTGACTCAAATATTTTATTGAACTTACACCTGGCATTTTGACTTAATATTAGTTTGTTTATTCTCACACATGTCATAAAATATTCTTTAAAATAAGTTTCATACTGCATGACATTTGACTTCTTGTTTGGACTGTGATTTATTTAACCTTTTCCCAATTGTTGGGCTTTTGTACAGTGTCCCAATTTTGACATTATACAAAAAAGCTGATGAGCATTTAAATAGAATAGTCTAAGGCATTTTTTTCAGGGTAATTTTCTTGAAGTGGAATTACTGAACCAAGGAATTATTGTTGTTCAGTCACCAAGCCATGTCTGACTCTCTGCAACCCCATGGACTGTAGCACGCCAGGCTTCTCTGTCTATGGGATTCTGCAGGCAAGAATACTGGAGTGGGTTGCCATGCCCTCCAGGGAATCTTCCCAACTCAGGGATCGAACCTGTGTCTCTAATGTCTCCTGCATTAGAAGATGGATTCTTTACCTCTAGTGCCACAAGCAGCACACGAGGCTTCCCTTTAACTCTTTGCAAATATGATGCTTAAAGGCCCTTCTAAAATACACTATATTTCATGGCATTAGCAGTGTATGAGAAAGTTCATTTCATTATATGCATGCAAATGCTCAATATTCCTTCATTTTTACAGAGCATATTTTTCTTACATTAAACACTTTATGAAACTAAGGGATGTTGTATATTTCTTGAAAGATCAGTTTACATAAGTGGGCAAAAGGGCATCCCCCAAGCCAAGAGGCTAACTTGAACTTTCTCACTGCTTCTCCAGCAAGAGTAGGAAGAGCTTCAATCTGTCCTGTCTAGAAGATCAGACACACACTGCTGTGTATGTCCAGCCTGCTCTATGGAGATAGCCTGGAACTGGCTTTAGACCCTTAAGAGGGCATTTGTAACATCCAGAGATTTACGCTTTACACTGTCATCAGTAGATTTACTGTGAGTAAAATACTTATCAAAAGAAGGTAGCAGAGCCATCAGGAAAACAGGTTTTGGGGTCTGACAATTATAGTTCAGGAGCAAGACCCATCATTTTACTATTAATCGCTATTTGACCTTGGGCAAAATGTTCACCCTCCCCTCTCAAGATCTCATTTTCTTCAGTATTCATGGGCATGAACTGGTACTTTATTAGGTGATGGTGAAAATAAATGAAATAATATATATAAGCTCTCATCTTGCATGGCACACAGCAAGTGCCTCCAAATGACAGTCTCTATTCTTTTTAGATGTTTTTAGTATTTAAATTACAACCAATATAATGTGTGTAGTGCCCTTACAAAACAAGTGATCTAATGTTTCATGCCTTTTCACTTGCAAGAGTCAAGAGTTCCCTCACCTCCAAATCACATTACAAACAATGAAGATAAGAAATGTTTATTTGTCTCAACGGTGTTCAGTATTTTTTGATTGTTTTTCTTATGTAAGTGATCTTGTCAGAGTTATGACAGGAGTCTAATCAAGGCTCTTTTCGGGATTATTTTTGTTCCTGTTCTAGAATAGGACTAATAGAGACAGGCAAAATAATATTCCTAATTAAGTTAATTATGCTTAGTCAGTTAATCACAAGGAGCATGAATTTATCTTCACACTACATGAGCCTAAAAGCTGCTTACTGGAAACAACATATTTCTCATTTGAAATTAAGAAACTTGAAGGCAAAAAACATTTGAGGTTTTGTCTGGACACATTTTGCTCTGATGTGATTTTAATAGAACAAGTCTGTCAAGAATAAGGCCATAGCACTCTGTCTGTTAATGCAACAGTTTCTAACAGTGAAGAGGATCAGTTGGATATATTTCATTATCCTTACAAGTTAGAAGGAGCTGTTTGGGCCTGCACGGAAATGCTGATGGCAGTAGGAGCCATCCATGAGGCTGATCTATTAAACTTCATAGTTCACAGACGTTAGGAAACTTACTCTGCCAGCAGTCCTGGCATCTTTATGCCAGATTTTCAGATTGGCACACTTGATAACAGAGAGATAAAGCACGCTTTCTTTAAAACTTGATATTTATCCTTTTTGTATTGTTCCATAGTACAGATGGGAGGACAAGCTACATCACTGAATAACGTAGCAATGTTAAAGATAAATGTTTGTAGCAGTTTTCAAGAGGGTGAAAATACAGTGAAATTATATAAATAACACTCTTCTAGTGGATGGCATACTGGAAGTGCCCCCAAATGACAGCTGCTATTATTTTGAGATGTTTTGAATATTTAATTGGCATACTACATAATATATTTGTTATTTTTATAAAACAAGCAGTTTAACATTTGGTTGCCAGTCACAAACAATTCAGATATAATCAATCTCAAAAATGCAGAAAGGGGGAAATTATAGGGAATTGAATTGACTACTGCCTTCTCTTTAGGTCTGTGTGATTGAGGAATATGGGTTTCTTTTGTTTGTTTTGCTTCTTTTCTTCGTTTCATTCAGTTCAGTTCAGTTCAGTCGCTCAGTCGTGTCCGACTCTTTATGACTCCATGAATCGCAGCACACCAGGCCTCCCTGTCCATCATCAACTCCCGGAGTTCATTCAAACTCATGTCAATTGAGTTGGTGATGCCATCCAGCCATCTCATCCTCTGTCGTCCCCTTCTCCTCCTGCCCCCAGTCCCTCCCAGCATCAGAGTGTTTTCCAATGAGTCAACTCTTCAATGAGGTGGCCAAAGTATTGGAGTTTCAGCTTTAGCATCAGCCCTTCCAATGAACACCCAGGACTGATCTCTTTTAGGATGGACGGTGGATCTTCTTGCATTTCAAGGGAGGGACTCTCAAGAGTCTTCTCCAACACCACAGTTCAAAAGCATCAATTCTTCGGTGCTCAGCTTTCTTCACAGTCCAACTCTCACATCCATACATGACTACTGGAAATACCATAGCCTTGACTAGATGGACCTTTGTTGGCAAAGTAATGGCTCTGCTTTTGAATATGCTATCTAGGTTGGTCATAATTTTCCTTCCAAGGAGTAAGCGTCTTTTAATTTCATGGCTGCAGTCACCATCTGAAGTGATTTTGGAGCCCCCCCAAATAAAGTCTGACACTGTTTCCACTGTTTCCCCATCTATTTCCCATAAAGTGATGGGACCAGATGCCATGATCTTCATTTTCTGAATGTTGAGCATTAAGCCAATTTTTTCGCTCTCCTCTTTCACTTTCATCAAGAGGCTTTTTAGTTCCTCTTCACTTTCTGCCATAAAGGTGGTGTCATCTGCATATCTGAGGTTATTTATTTCATTAGCTATAACCATATTAAGGAATTTTGTTTTTGGTGAGTCTCTACCTCACTGAAGTGTAATCCTCCATAAAATGAGATCAATTTTGGAAGAAAAGTTTATGAACAGATGTATTATTTCCTGACTGAACTTAAAAGCTATTTTTCTAATAAAGTTTGTGAATAAATTCAATGCTTATCGAATATAAAGCATGTTTATCTGTACCCCTGGCAATATATTTAACACCAACTCAGCTATATGCTGCTGAAATTTTATTAAGCAAAAAGAAAATGAAGTTGCTTAGTTGTGTCTGACTCTTTGCAACCTCATAGACTGTAGCCTACCAGGTTCCACAGTCCATGGGATTTTCCAGACAAGAATACTGGAGTAGGTTGCCATTTCCTTCTCCAGGAAATCTTCCCGACCCAGGGACTGAAGCTGGGTCTCCCGCGTTATAGGCAGACACTTCATCGTCTGAGCCACCAGGGAAGTCCCAAAGGAAAATATAACTTTGGGCTGGAAGACACATTTTGATATTTTTTTTTTCCAGGATTCTTTAGACTCTTGTGGAGTGAACTGGGCAGGGCATATTTTCCATAAGACAAATGTGTTGGCTCAGTTGTGACTCAGGTTAAGGTATCATTATCTTCCTTCAGGCCACTATGTTAGACATCTCCAAAAGGAATATGTATTCCATGTGTGACTAATTCATTTCTAATTAGGATTATTAAATTACTAACATTTCAAAGAGAGTTTAATAAGTACTTGAGCTGGCATTTTAAAGTTCATTATTGTTTGATTTTAAGTTAACAGACTCTACTAAGAAGCATATTGCTACAGATTTAAGTTGATACTAGTAATACTCAGATTCACCTAACTCATTTCTCACTTGTGTGACCTTGAGCATTTTGTTTAACCACTTAAGCCTTGTATTTTTCAACAGCAAACTGGTAAAAATAAAAAGAATAGTATTCCTAGAATGGCAATTTTGAGTAGTAAATCAAATCAAATAATATAACATGCTTTGCATAGTTCCAAATTATGTACTCACCATGATATGTGGTGATGGGGAATAAGTATCTTTACCTTTGTGCATTTAAAACATTTTTTAAGCAATTCTTTGATAAAAAGCTTACAATATTGTGAAAATAAGAAAGAGAAGCAAAGACAAAAAGGAGCATTATAGAAACATGGCCGCTGGCTCTCTTCAAGCAACTCTGTGATCTTTATTACCACCAGACTAAAGGATAAGACTCTGATGCTGGGAAAGATTGAGGGCAGGAGAAGAAGGGGGTAGCAGAGGATGAGATGGTTAATAGCATCACTGACACAATGGACTTGAGTTTAAGCAAACTCTGGGAGATAGCAAAGGAGAGGGAATCCTGGCATGCTGCAGTCTATGGGGTTGCAAGAAGCTGGACACGACTTAGTGACTGAATCATAACAAATGGATAAGAGGCAGGGGAAGTGGAGATCAAGTTCTGTCAGGCACCCAGTCATGTTTGAAGTGAGTTTCTTCTGTACATTTTTTTTTTTTTTTCCAGAGAATTTGTCCTAAAATTGCTGAAGCAAAAATCAATAAAACATTCTGCTTTCCTTTACAACCCCTTTAATGGAGAAAACAAAACACTCCATAGGAAAAAAATGGTTTTGTACATGGGAAGAAACGATATAAGTTCAAAATTTACAGATAAGGGTTAGCTCTATCAATCACCTCTAAAAAGTTTATACGAATATCCAGTCAACACCAACAGGGTCATCTCCCTTGAAATGTTATCTGTACGGATTTCCAAGTAGCCCACAGGACTGTATACTGTCTTGGAATGTCCTCAGAAAGCTCTGTTATTGATCAGGTAACAGAGTGAAAACCTCAAAGTCTTTTCTTTCAAATGGAAGAGGGAGAGACAGATAGAAGAAATTATTCAAACTTCGTCTTCTTTCCTTGTGGCTTGTGGTCGCCCCCTCCTCTGCCTCCTCAGAAGCCTCCTCGGACTCCAAAGCCTCCCCGGCCTCTGTCACCAACTCCGCCTCTGCCACCTCTGTCACCACCTTGGCCTCCAAAGCCACCTCTGCCTCCTCAGCCACCAAACCTGTCTTCACCCTTAGGTTTGGCCCAGTCCAAAGTGACTTTGCTTCCATCAATTTCACCATCTTCTATGGTCTCCTTGGCAGCTTTGGCCATCTTCCTCGCTGTTGAAGTCTACAAAACCAAACCCTTTGGAGGATCCAGTCTCCCGGTCAGGGACTATCCTTGCTCAGATAGAGCCATCAAATGACTAACGTCTTTTCTGTGGTATCCTCAGAGAGACCTTTGACAAACAGTTTTTGATGGGTGGCTTCATACATTCGGTGATCCCCTGGGTCCTTGCAACTCCAGTCTTATGGCTCTGCCCTCAATTTCCCTTTTATTACATGAATTTAAAGCTTCTTTAATATCTTCAAATGAAGCAAATTCTATAAATGCTTACCCTCTAGATTTGCTATTTTGGTTCTGAGGCATCTTGATGTGAGTTGCCCTCTCAAATACTTCCTGAAGAGTTTCTTCCATTGCACTATAGAAGAGGTTGCTTAAAACCAGAGTTTTTGATTCACCACTCCAAGTGTGATTCTTTCCACCTCTATGGTCTTGACTTTGACCTTTCTCTCTGGTGTAGGACAGAGAAAATGGATCACCCATCTCTGTTCCCTGCTTTTCTTCCAAGGTTTTTTTCTTCATCAGCTTCTGTCTTAAATTCAATATAAGCAATCCCTTTACTCTTTCCTGGTGGCTGAGAGGTTAAAGCGTCTGCCTCCAATGCAGGAGACCTGGGTTCAATCCCTGGATCGGGAAGATCCCCTGGAGAAGGAAATGGCAACCCACTCCAGTATTCTTGCCTGGAGAATCCCATGGACGGAGGAGCCTGGTAGGCTACAGTCCACGGGGTCGCAAAGAGTCGGACACGACTGAGTGACTTCACCTCCACCTCCACCTTACTCTTTCCATCCTTGCTGACTAATCTGATCTCCACAGCATCTTCAAACACTTCTTTTAAATCATCCTGAGTAATTTTGCAAGGCAGATTTTTATCCAAAAGTGTTCTTGCATCTCGATCTTTCTTACTGTCTTTTCCCTTTGGGTTTCCTAGTTTAATTTTGTTGCCAAAGACTTTTAAACTAGTGAGTTCCAAGGTTTTTTTTTTACAGGTCTTCAGCAGATTCAAAATCCACATAGTCAAATTTCCTAGACACACCAATTCTGACATCGACAACAGCAAGATCATTTTTTAGCAAAAAGGTCACTGATACCCGTTTTCAATTCAAGAGCAGATTTATTGAAGTTCGGGTTTCCAACAAAGAGATTGAAAGACGTAGCTGGTTCTGTGCCTTCTACTCTTGGTTTCTTGGCTTCAGGAGCTGCTTTTTGTTTGGCCCTTTCCTTCTTTCCTTTTGCAGGTGCTTCTTTAACAGGTTCTTCTTCCTCTTCCGCCTCCTCCTCCTCTTCTTCCTCCTCCTCCTCATTGTCATCCTCTTCCTCCTCCTCTTCTTCAACTTCATCTTCATCTTCAGCAGTGCTCTTGGCCTTCACAGGAACGGCTTTTGCTGGAGCTTTCTTTCCTTTGGCTGATACAATCTCCATAGGTTCTTCTTCAGAGTCCCCTTCATCCTCCTCCTCATCCTCATCATCTGGGGCAGGAGCAGCACCCAAAGCAGCTGCTTTCCTCAATGCTGGCTCATTCTCTTCTTCGTCATCCTTGTTCTCCGCTTCCCTGTCATCTTCATCTTCCTCATCACTGTCTTCTTTCTTGGCATTCTTGCCATCCTTTGCTCCCTTGGCTGGAGCAGCTGCTCTCTTCTTACCAGCCGTTGCTACCAATGCTTTGCCTGGGGTGGCTCCCTTTTTCCCAGGCATTACTATTGCTTTGGCAGGAGTAACTGTCTTCTTGGCTGGCATAGCTGCTGCCTTTTTTTTTTTTTTGCCAGGGGTGACAACTGCTTTCTTTGCTGGTGAGGCAACTGGAGGGATGAAACCTCTTCTCCACTGCTCTCATCCTCTTCATCTTCTGACGTTTGCTCATCTTCACTATCTTCTTCAGGGAAGAGCCCTTTTCTTGGAGTCATCTTGATTTCTACTGGCCTTTGCGAGCTTAAAGCTCAACATTCAGAAAACTAAGATCATAGCATCCAATCCTATCACTTCATGGCAAATAGATGGAGAAACAGTGGCTGATTTTATTTTTCTGGGCTCCAAAATCACTGCAGATGATGACTGCAGCCATGAAATTAAAAGACACTTGCCCCTTGGGAGAAAAGTTATGACCAACCTAGATAGCATATTGAAGGGCAGAGACATTACTTTGCCAACAAAGGTCCATCTAGTCAAGGCTATGGTTTTTCCAGTAGTCATGTATGGATGTAAGAGTTGGACTATAAAGAAAGCTGAGCACCGAGGAATTGATGCTTTTGAACTGTGGTGTGGGAGAAGACTCTTGAGAGTCCCTTGGACTGCAAGGAGATCCACCCAGTCCATCCTAAAGGAGATCGGTCCTGAGTGTTCATTGGAAGGACTGATGTTGAAGCTGAAACTCCAATACTTTGGCCACCTGATGCAAAGAGCTGATTCATTTGAAAAGACCCTCATGCTGGGAAAGATTGAGGGTAAGAGGAGAAGGGGACGACAGAGGATGAGATAGTGGGATGGCATCACCGACACAATGGACATGGGTTTGGGTGGACTCCGGGAGTTAGTGATGGACAGGAAGGTCTGGCATGCTGTGGTTCATGGTGTCGCAAAAAGTCGGACACGACTGAGTGATTGAACTGAACTGAACTGTGAGCTTTACCGTGATGGCGGCTTATGATGGCGGAGTGTGTGGCAAGCGAGTGGTGCAGATGAGCCCAGAGGACCCTAAGCACCATCAATGGCAGCCAGTGATACCTGAGTGCTTACGCTTGACTGCCAGCTAGCACTTGAGACTGAAGCAAAAGACAGCCTGCCCAGTAATTGCGTCTGGAAAGGTGACAATGGCCCTTCTGTACATTCTTTAAACATTGAAAACAAAAGCGGAAAGAAATGGTAAAAATAGATCACAATCCAGACTCTAGCTATTATATTTAAAAAAAAAATTGCTATCACTGGCTCACAAATGAGAACTTCCATTAGTAAATCATCCTACTTTTTGCTTTTGCAAGGATTAATTTTGCAATTTTAACTTATGCTGCCTCATTTTCTTTCTCCAATACTTCTGGGTAGAATTAAACCTTCAAGGTCCAGTGAAAGTGGCTGAAATTTCATTATCTTTTATGTCTCATCAAATTATTTACCTTGCCAGGCATTTGCCACCCACTTTTCTTCTGGAATTTCAGTTCAAATTTACCTTAAAGAACAAGTGTGTTGCCCTCACTGATGAGAAACTCATGTTTGCAGTAAACAGAAGAGAAAAACATGAAAAACTCATTAGAAAAATAGAATTTGTTTTTGTAATGCCATTTAGGGTGTGATAGATTTGACAGAGAGGTGCTATGAGAATATATAAGCATGTAAATCCAATTTGTAGATGGAGTAATCACAATCTCCCCAAAGATTCTTCCTCTCATCTGCTGAATTATGGCACCACACTTGTCTTGCCTCTGGTGTGAAAAGTGAAAGTGAAAGTTGCTCAGTCCTGTCTAACTCTTTGAGATTCCATAGACTGTATAGTCCATGGAATTCTCCAGGCTAGAATACTGGAGTGGGTAGCCTTTCCCTTCTCCAAGGGATCTTCCCAACCCAGGGATCGAATCCAGGTCTCCTGCTTTGCAGGCATGAGATTCACTTGCAAACGTTTCAAGTACTTACACTGGTTTTAAGGTAGTCTGCTTCTTTAGAGGATGGGAATTGTCTTCTACTATTTTACATTTATTTTCAGTCTCTCAGCCGGAAGTGAACTGAGGATGTTGTCGTGGGATATGAGGAATAGACATAAAAGAAGCATGTGGTCCATATTCTCATGTTTCTTTCCTTATTCTGTTCATTCCTATCACCACTACCAAGTGCCTAAAGCATACCTCGGGAAACAGTTCACAAATCGCTAAACTGGGGCTCGTTAGGGTAGCAGTGCCTAGAAGGTTTAAAAATCATTAGTGTGATTTCCCACAACACTTTAATATTAAACCCTCTATCAGTTGTGTCTGACTCACACCTCAAAGCCCATCAGGCTCCTCTGTCCATGGGATTCTCCAGGCAAGAGTACTGGAGTGGGTTGTCATTCCCTTCTCCAGGGGATCTTCCCGACCCAGGGATTGAGCCCTGGTCTTCTGTATTGCAGGCAGACTCTACCATTCAAGCCACTAGGGAAGCCCCCTATGCTGCTGCTGCTGCTAAGTCACTTCAGTCGTGTCCGACTCTGTGTGACCCCATAGACGGCAGCCCACCAGGCCCCCCCATCCCTGGGATTCTCCAGGCAAGAATACTGGAGTGGGTTGCCATTTCCTTCTCCAATGCATGAAAGAGAAAAGTGAAAGTGAAGTCGCTCAGTCNCCCTTCTCCAGGGGATCTTCCCGACCCAGGGATTGAGCCCTGGTCTTCTGTATTGCAGGCAGACTCTACCATCCAAGCCACTAGGGAAGCCCCCTATACTTTAATATTATATGGTATTTAATATGGATATTGAATAATTTTATACTATTTTATAAGACTTCTGCTGCTGCTAAGTCACTTCAGTCGTGTCTGACTCTGTGTGACCCCAGAGAAGGCAGCCCACCAAACTCCTCCATTCCTGGGATTCTCCAGGCAAGAGTACTGGAGTGGGTTGTCATTCCCTTCTCCAGGGGATCTTCCCGACCCAGGGATTGAGCCCTGGTCTTCTGTATTGCAGGCAGACTCTACCATCCAAGCCACTAGGGAAGCCCCCTATACTTTAATATTATATGGTATTTAATATGGATATTGAATAATTTTATACTATTTTATAAGACTTCTGCTGCTGCTAAGTCACTTCAGTCGTGTCTGACTCTGTGTGACCCCAGAGAAGGCAGCCCACCAAACTCCTCCATTCCTGGGATTCTCCAGGCAAGAATACTGGAGTGGGCTACTATTTCCTTCTCCAATGCATGCATGCATGCTAAGTCGCTTCAGTCGTGTCCAACTCTGTGCGACCCTATGGACAGTAGCCCACCAGGCTCCTCCATCCATAGGATTCTCCAGGCAAGAATACTGGAGTGGGTTGCCATGTCCTTCTCCAACTTTATAAGACTGTTTTATGCTAAACATAATGCAGGAAACTCAGGACACAAAATTTAGAGTAATTATAATTTCAGGCAAATTCACTCAATTATAATGCAGTTCAGACAATTTCTCCTAAGTAGGTAATGAAGGGTAGTTTCAAGTTGTCAAGGAGGATATATTGTGTGAAGAAGATGGTCTCTGGGTTCAAAGAGACCTGGGACAAATATGTGTTTCTCCAATACCAAACTTGTTAAATTATCCTATGTGAAGTTCAGCTGGCAATGCTGTAATATGTCGATAATGATAATGACATTTATACACAGGATTCAGTAGGACAGGGCTATCAATCACCTTTCCTTGGAGAGAACTGCAAAATCCACATAATTATCTTCTTGGTTTTATCTGTGGTCTCCAGAGCAGTGGCAAATGCATCATTACTGGTGATATGACCAAATGAACATTACCTCCAGAGCTAACTCACGCCCACAGGAGCCCTAAGAAGGGTATTCATATTACAATCCAGATTCTACTTGTTACCGGGGAAAGGGAATATGAGAAAAAAGGCAACATAAATACATGTGCAGATCATTGCCTTATTCAAATATCCCATTAAAAACAATAGTACAGTTATAAAAATGAATGCGCCACAAATCAAAAAGCACAGGAGAAGAGAGCATGTGAAAAAGAACAGTACATTTTTCGAGGTTGGGAATACAGACTAGAGAACCGACATGTGAACACAGGAGTGTGGGGTGGGCGTGTAGTGGGGGAGGAGAAGGGTGGGCTGAACTGGGAGATTAGATTTGATACATACACTACCGACGCAAAACAGCTAGCCAGTGAGAACCTCTGGTGCCCAGGGAGCTCAGCTCAGTGCTCTGTGATGACTTAGAGGGATGGACGGTGGGTGGTGAGAGGGAGGATATATGTATGTATAGAGCTATTTGACTTCATTATATAGCAGAAACTAACACAACCGTGTAAAGCAATTATACTCCAAGCATTTTTCTTTTAAATAAATAAAATAGAAAGTAAAACTTTGGGAAGCAGATGTATTAGCAGTAAAAAGCTTCACAGAACTGAGAAGGCTGGAATCCATGGCCAGGAAAAGGCAATATAACTTAGCAGCAAGATAATTTACAGAGCAGAGCTCTTAAGGGCTAAGGAATTAGAAACTCCATAAACCTCAGGATTGGTAAAGGATGGGGCAAAAACTAGGATGCTTGTTACACACTTCCATAAGAAATGCATAGATTTCTTAGATGAAGTTTTGTGTGTTTTTTTTTTTTCCACCTGTTTTAGTAGACAACTATCACCTCTCTCATAAAGGCGGGAAATTTCTTCTCTGCATAAATAGAACTAGACAGAAAAAGGACACAATAAAGGGTAGGGACTAACCTTTCTCATTAAAAACAGGAATTACATTGAAGTGCATATACTTTAGATCTCTTTCACTATTTCTCTTCCTAAGGACCCTGAAATAGATTTTCCTTTGGAAAAATCAAATGCCTAAAGAAAATATCTATATGGATTAATTTTTTAACAGAAATCCAGCAAAACATTTGGGTCCTTACTCAGTTTCCTTCGGTTAAGTCCATCAATTGACAAGCTCTTTCTCCAGAATACAGAGATGATAATTTGTATCTTAGTACCTAAAGAAAAAAGAGAAAGATTTGAAAAAGAGAGAGCGAGCTAATTTGTGGGAAAAAAAGCATGGAAGAAATGATAATATTCTCTGGGAGAGAAAAGAAAATCTTGCACTGATAATACAACCAATAGATGCTCTTTCTTTTGAAGAGAAAAAGTTATTAAATATCACTTCTGTTATCCATACAAATGTAAAAAAATATAAACATGAGGAAATCTTTCAGAAAGAACCAGGTAGAACTGGCCAGAAAAGAAAATTTAGGAAAAAAGGCAAGGAAATTAGGAGATCATTCCAGGAGGACCCAACATCCAAATAATAATTCCAGAAGGAAAACAAACACAATTTTTCTGAGGAGGACCTCGTCTAGGATCACTATACCCATCTTCACATTTGAGCAGACCCCGCCATGCAGAGAGTGACATGTGGCTTCCTGAAACATTTCAATTCCATTATCAGACCTCAAGACAGCACTGGTGTTTCAGTTTAATCTTCTAACAGATGTCAAGAACAAACCCCAGTATACGGGAGCTGACTTCTAATCCCATCAGCATGGATCAATGGGGTTTCATAGAGTGGGACCAGACCCATCTTCTATAGATCTCATTGCCTCTATCAACGAATTAACAAGAACCCCAGAACTTAACTCTTCCCCTTGCTCTCAAATCCAGGGTCTCCTGTTATTATATGCCTTGAAGTCATAACGATTTATAAATATATTTATATTTTATTCCATAGTCCATACTATTGACTATAGTATAGAAAGTGAAAATCACTCAGTCGTGTCTGACTCTTTTTGATCCCCTGGACTGTAGTCCACCAGGCTCCTCTGTCCATGGGCTTCTCCAGGCAATAACACTGGAATGGGCTGCCATTCTGACCCAAGCATAGAACCTATGTCCAGTGGGTGGGATTTGATCCTCTTTCTGTCAGAGAACACATGTATTCTCTGCCCCCTGCTTTTTAGTCAAGTTTCAGAATTAGCAAAAACCTTTTCAGCTTTTTTCCACCTGACTGCAGGAAGAAGAATTAAATAGAGTGCAGTTATTCAAATCAGAAATTATAAAGTTCATCTTGTAATCATAAAGAAACAAAGTATGATGATGTTGATTACTGCCCTTGATTAAGATTGCTGACAGAGAGAAGTGTCCCTCTTGAGGGCTGGTTGGGCCCATGATAATGGCATAGCGCCACCTGCTGGATGCCAGTTCTGGCTGAAGATGTCATCTATTCAAGAAGCTCCAACAAGTTGCGGGCCTCCTTGAATCATTCCTGTTTTCAAAACTACTCAAAGGTTTGCTGTGGTGTGCTTAGTCACTCAGTCCTGTTTGATCCTTTTGTAGCCTGCCAGGCTCCTCTGTCCATGGGGATTCTCCAGGCAAAAATACTGGAGTGAGTGGCCATGCCCTCCTCCAGGGAATCTTCCCAACCCAGGGATTGAACTCAGGTCTCACACACTGCAGGTGGATTCTTCACCATCTGACCCACCAGGGAAGCCCAAGAATACTGGAGTTGGTAGCCTATCCCTTCTCCAGGGGATCTTCCTAACCCAGAAATCAAACCGAGGCCTCTTGCATTGCAGGCCGATTCTTTACCAGCTGAGTTACTAGGGAAGCCTCACTCAAAGGCTTAACTTTGTCCAAATTAACAAGGAATTCAATCTGAGACAAGAAATTCAGTATATCAAAATGAATTATATGAATGTGGTTTTGAGAGCTAGAAGGAACTTTGGAGATGATCTGAATGAAACTACTCAGCCATCTTGCAGATGACAAAACTGAAGTTCAGATACCTATGACTTTCAAAGGTACTATTATTATTATGGACATGGGATAATAATGTTATCAATATGGATGGATTGAATCAGTTCAGTTCGTAGTGTCCGACTTTTTGTGACCCCATGAGCCGCAACATGCCAGGCCTCCCTGTGCACCACCAACTACTGGAGTTTACCCAAACTCATGTCCACTGAGATGGTGATGCCATCCTACCATCTCATCCTTTGACGTCCCCTGCTCCTCCTGCCCTCAATCTTTCCCAACATCAGGGTTTTTTCAAATGAGTCAGCTCTTCATATCAGGTGACCAAAGCATTGGAGTTTCAGCTTCAACAACAGTCCTTCCAATGAACACTCAGGACCAATCTCCTTTAGGATGGACTGGCTGGATCTCCTTGCAGTCCAAGGGACTCTCAAGAGTCTTCTCCCACACCACAGTTCAAAAGCACCAATTCTTCGGCACTCAGTTTTCTTATAGTCCAACTCTCACATCCATACATAACTACTGGAAAAACCATAGCCTTGACTAGATGGACCTTTGTTGACAAAGTAATATCTCTGCTTTTTAATATGTTTTCTAGGTTGGTCAAAACTTTCTTTCTAAGAAGTAAGCATCTTTTAATTTCATGGCTGTAATCACCATCTGCAGTGATTTTGGAGCCCAGAAAAAAAAAAAAAAAAAAAGTCAGCTACTATTCCCCTTGTTTCACCATTTATTTGCCATGAAGTGATGGGACCAGATGCCATGATCTTAGTTTTCTGAATGTTGAGCTTTAAGCCAACTTTTTCGATCTCCTCTTTCACTTTCATCAAGAGGCTCTTCAATTCCTCTTCACTTTCTGCCATAAGGGTGGTGTCATCTGCATACCTGAGGTTATTGATATTTCTCCCGGCAATCTTGATTCCAGCCTGTGGTTCATTTAGCCCAGCATTTCTCATGATGTACTCTGCATAGAAGTTAAATAAGCAGGGTGACAATATACAGCCTTGACGTACTCCTTTTCCTATTTGGAACCAGTCTGTTGTTCCATGTGCAGTTCTAACTGTTGCTTCCTGACCTGCATA
>SJYX01023741.1:83828-100240 GCA_006410675.1 Oreotragus oreotragus
ACTGCAAGGAGATCCAGCCAGTCCATCCTAAAGGAGATCAGTCCTGGGTGTTCATTGGAAGGACTGATGTTGAAGCTGAAACTCCAGTACTTTGGCCACCTCATGCGAAGAGTTGACTCATTGGAAAAGACCCTGATTCTGGGAGGGATTGGGGGTAGGAGAAGACGGGGATGACAGAGGATGAGATGGCTGGATGGCATCACTGACTCGATGGACATGCGTTTGAGTGAACTCCAGTACTTGATGATGGACAGGGAGGCCTGGTGTGCTGTGATTCATGGGGTTGCAAAGAGTTGGACACAACTGAACTAACTAAAATTCCATCACCTCCACTAGCTTTGTTCATAGTGATGCTTCCAAAATCCCACTTGACTTCACATTCCAGGATGTCTGGCTCTAGTTGAGTGATCACACTACTGTGATTATCAGAGTCATGAAGATCTTTTTTGTACAGTTCTTCTGTGTATTCTCTCCACCTCTTCTTAATATCTTCTGCTTCTGTTAGGTCCATACCATTTTTGCTTTATTGACTACACCAAAGACTTTGGCAGTGTGGATCATAACAAACTGTGGAAAATTCTTCAAGACATGGCATTACCAGGCCACCTGACCTCCCTTTGAGAAATCTCTATGTAGGTCAAGAAGCAACAATTGTAACTGGAGTGGAACAATGGACTGGTTCCAAATTGGGAAAGGAGTATGTCAAGGGTTGTCACCCTGCTTATTTAACTTATATACAGAGTACATCATGAGAAACACTGGGCTGGAAGAAGCACAAGCTGGAATCAAGATTGCTGGGAGAAATATCAGTAACCTCAGATATGCAGATGACACCGCCCTTATGGCAGAAAGCAATCTTTGAGACTAAAGAGCCTAAAGAAAGCAGTCTTTGAGACTAAAGAGCCTCTTGAAAGTGAAAGAGGAGAGTGAAAAAGTTGGCTTAAATCTCAACATTCAAAAAGTGAAGTTCATGGCATCTCTCTTATCACTTCAAGGCAAATAGATGGGGAAACAATGGAAACAGTGAGAGACTTTATTTTCTTGGGTTTCAAAATCACTGCAGATGATGACTGCAGCCATGAAATTAAAAGACGCTTGCTCTTTGGAAGAAAAGTCATGACAAACTTAGACAGCATATTAAAAGGCAGAGACATTACTTTGCCATCAAAGGTCCATACAGTCAAAGCTGTGGTTTTTCCAGTAGTCATGAATGGATGTGAGAGTTGGACTATAAAGAGTCACGTAATTGATGCCTTTGTACCATTGTGTTGGAGAAGACTCTTGAGATTCCCTTGGACTGCAAGGAGATGAAGCCAATCAAAACTAAAGAAATCAGTCCTGAATTTTCATTGGAAGGACTGATGCTGAAGCTGAAGCTCCAATACTTTGGCCATCTGATGTGAAGTACTGACTCATTGGAAAAGACCGTGATGCTGGGAAATGTTGAAGGGAGGAGGAAAAGGGGATGACAGAGGATGAGATGGCTGGATGGCATCACCAACTGAATGGACATGAGTTTGAGCAAGCTCTGGGAGTTGGTGATGGACAGGGAAGCCTGGCGTGCTGCATGGGATTGCAAACAGTCAGACATGACTGAGTGACTGAACTGACTGAGTGATACAAATCTGTGTATTCCACAATTATTTTTTAATTCCTGCCACATGTTGGGCACCTGCCAATGATGTTAGAAGCTACCAATATATATATATAAATGCCCAAGAAACTACATACGGAAAGGTTAATACAGTAAGCTGACCACAGGAAATCTTTTGACATTTTGAGATTATGGAAAAATCACTCCCAATCCTGAGTAAGAATCTTCTCCTGGTTTTTGTTTTTTATGTGTCTGTATTGTGTATATGTATATGTATCTGTGTTGTGTATCTGTATTATGTATATGTATTGAATGGCCAAGTTAGACCTCCAGGCCATATTTGAGATACAAAAACATATAAGGAAATGTTTCATTCCTCATTTATTTTCCTTCACATTTGCTTAACTCTAGTTATTGTTTATTGTACTATATCAGTAATTTATAAAGGTTGCTTTCTCTTGGTAAATCTGGATATAGGTAATCATACTAGTATGTATGAATACACTTTCTTCTCTGTAATGGTCTTTCAAAAGTCAGTGTGATGCAGTAAGTTATGGTACTCATTTTTTAAATTGGAATATAATTGCTTTACAATGTTGTGTTAGTTTCCACTGTACAACAAAACGAATAGGCTAGATGCATACATATACCCCTCCTTCTTGAGCTCCCTAACACCTTCCTATCTCTCTCGTCACAGAGGACAAAGCTGAGCTCCCTGTGCTGTGCAGCAGGTTCCCACTAGCTATTTTACACGTGGTAGTGTATATATGTGAAATTCACCAACTAGAGGCTTCACAAATACTTTGTAGTGTCAATTCTGAAAATCGTCCAACACTAGATGTGTTCCTAACCAATCTTTTGGTTGAAGTCTCTTATAAAAATCAAATAATTTTTAGAAATTAGTATTATAATGTCACCTAATTTGTCAACCACTTCACTACATACATTGTAGGCAGAAAGGAGAACTTGTTTAAAAAGAGGGAATCAAAATCAAGGACTAAGGTAAATAATCATACCTAAATAAAAATAAGACCAGTTTTGAAACACCATGAAATACTGAAATATTAATTTTCTAGACTTCTGTTTTTGTTTTTATTGCTAAGTCAATTTAAGATTCTAACAAACTGCCTCTTGACAGGCAGTGGGAATTAGTAGTTGAACATAATACTTAAATCTCAAGCTACAATCATCAGTGAAAAGGACAATCACAAGTTTGTGGGAATGTTATTTTTAAGAAGCAGAGTGTTTAGAATGTCCTCTGATAGTGTTGATAATATTGAAGTGGTCCTCTGAGCAGGAAAAATTTTGTTTAAATTAAATAAAAAAGATTCTTCAACATAAGAGGCATTGGAGAATAGTAGTTAAAAGAACAAAATTTAAAAGAAACTTCCTAGATTGGAGACTGAGCTCTTACAACTTCTAACTATGCAAAAGCATACCTCAGTTTCTCAATCAGTAAAAATCTTAATAGTAATTGAGTTCATGGTGTTCTTGTGAAGACTGAAAAATGAGTTAACATATGGAAATCACTTACACCAATGACTAACATATAGCAATCACCATTGAACAACAAACTCTTAATAGAATGAGTAAAAATACCCAACAGGATGATTTAATTCTACTCATCCTCAAAATTTTGCAGCCATATGAACTTAAGTAACAGAAGTGTTTCTATAATAAATATTATTTAAAGAAAACCGTCAAGAGAGTAAGTGAAAACAATACTGAATTCCAAAGGATATCAGATATTAGTACCATGCTGCTGCTGCTGCTGCTGCTGCTAAGTCGCTTCAGTCGTGTCTGACTCTGTGCGACCCCATAGACAGCAGCCCAACAGGCTCCCCCATCCCTGGGATTCTCCAGGCAAGAACACTGGAGTGGGTTTCCATTTCCTTCTCCAATGCATGAAAGTGAAAAGTGAAAGTGAAGTCGCTCAGTCATGTCTGACTCCCAGTGACCTTGTGGACTGCAGCGCATCAGGCTCCTTCGTCCATGGGATTTTCCAGGCAAGAGTACTGGAGTGGGGTGCCATTACCTTCTCCATACTCGAGACTTAAAGGGGGCTTCCCAGGTGGCTCACTGATACAGAATCTACCTGCCAATGCAGGAGATGCAGGAGACACATTAACTGATCCCTGATCCCTGGGTCAGGAAGATCCCCTGGAGGAGGAAATGGCAACCTACTCCAGTATTCTTACCTGGGAAATTCCATGGACAGAGAAGCCTGGCAGGCTACAGTCCATGGGGGTCACAACGAGTAGGACATGACTAAGACTGAGCAGGCATGCATGCAAGACTTAAAGAATGGAGAGGTAGCGGTGCCTCTTTTGTCATTATTTAACAAACTGTATGGGTCATGGTGTTTGGAAGCAGACACTGAAAACTTAACCGACCCCCCAATTGTGGTGTCTTTACTAGAACAAATAAACCAGACCCCAACAGTCAGCTGTTGATCTAGGAACTCAGTCAAGGGAAAAGGGATGACAATCCTATTGATAAGGAGGATCAGAAGCAGTCCATTCATGTGAGATAAACAATGGTACATATTTATTGCTTTTCCAAGGTTTTCTGTCCTCTATCATAATATAATATCAATGGATCCGAATCATAAAAGCTCATTGACTTGTTATAATAGATGAGAAAGAAAAGACAAGTGAGTTGGTAAAACATGTGTGACCTACATATATTCAGGGGTTGACCATATCAGTAAGTTCAAAGTTATGGAAAATTTATTGACTGCTACTCCTCCCACCATTAAGAAATAAGGCACTAGGAGGGCTTCTTCAGGAGCTGGAGGCAGCATATTCCACATCTCCAAATACTGCTCCAATCCATTTGCCAAAAAAATCAGGTGACTTTAAGCTCAGATTGTCTCTGAGTAGGTCCAGGCTACCGTGCAAGATGTCTTTCTGAATGGTCAATGAAGTAAGCCTTACGGTATTAGATATAACTGGCAAGTTTCAATAGGAGCATCACTGTGTAGCAACATAGATTCCTTAGTTCTCAAGGAAGAGAGGTCGCAAGGCATAGAGCTTCTGTATCAGTCATTAGTTGTGTCTGACTCTTTGTGACTGTAGCCCACAAGGCTCCTCTGTCCATGGGATTTTCCAGGCAAGGATACTGGAGTGGGTTCCCATTTCCTTCTCCAGGGAATATTCCCAAGTCAGGAATCAAACCCGTGTCCCCTGTGTCTCCTGCAGTGCAGATGGATTCTTTACCTGCTGAGCTATCAGGGCAGCCCACAGGGTATTATTAAAAAATAAGCTCCCATGTGATACTGGGCTCTGGTAGAGTTTGAATCTACCATAGAATGGCAAATCACTGTGAGTTCAGAGGTGTTCATCATGTCCAGTCCTCTAAGTCATAAGGTATGGGACATCCAACAGCAATTTGTTTCAGGTTAGACATGGTATGTTTGAGATTGGACACAGCACTGGATTAAATTATATAAACAGATGGCTCAGATCCTCCTGTCATTCAATAACCTCTCCCTCAATTCACCTAGAAGGCAGCAAAGATGACCTTTGAGAGGAGGAAAAAGGATGGGTGGATCATCTCAGTTGCTTCTACCAAGATAATATGTAAATGTCCTACTAATGTTTTTTTCTTCCAGTTTTATTGAGATATAACTGATAGCACTATGTAAGTTTAAGGTACATAGCATAATGATTTGACTTCACAATAATTCATCATCGCCTCTAGATGCAATAAAAGGAAAAAAAATATTTTTTCTTGTGATAAGAACTCTTAGGATTTGTTCTCTTAACACATTTCATGTATCACATAGAGCAGTGTTAATTTACTGTACAAACATATCCCCAGAACTTCTTTATCATATAACTAAAAATTTGTACTTTTAAACCAATTGCATCCAATTCCCTCTACCCCACCTCTAGTAACATAAATCTGATCTCTTTTTCTTTGAGTTTTTGCTTTTTATTTGTTTTTGAAGTATAATTGACCTGCAACACTACGTTAGTTCCTGATAGACAACATAATGATCCTATATTTCTATAGATTTTAAAATATTTACCATGATAATTCTAGTTATCATCTGTCACCAAACAAAAATATTGCATTATTATTGAATATTTTCCCAACACTGCACATTTCATTCCTGTGACTCATTTATTTTGTAACTGGAAATTTGTACCTCTTAATCTTTTTCCTAATTCTCTCATTCCCCCACCATTCCCCTCCTCTCTGGCAACCACTTGTTTGTTCTCTGTGTCTATGAGGAGTCCCATTCATCTTTAAGCTATGACTATTGCCTAGTAACTTCAACTTAAAGATCATCACAGAGGGAAAAGAGTCACTATACTGAAGAAATAATTCACACTTACTGTCAGAAGAGGGTAGGACTTTTATTTCACAAAGAAGCAGTCAAGAATACGATTAATTCCCAGATGATGCATTATGCTATCTTTTGTTCTCTTATACTTCATTTTAATAGAAAATAGACAAGTACAGTTCCCTGAGACAAGAATAGTGAATAGACTCAGATGTCATTTAACAACGGAGATGCCAGCAAAGAGTAAGGGAAGTATAAAATGGGTAGCGAAAGAAGACGGTAATTATCACTGTGACCTTAAGATTAAATGTAGTCTAAGGGCTGCATTTGTCTCACTAAGACATCTCTTTTAAATTCTGCAGAGTACAACTCATCAGCACCCTAAAGAATCTATTC
Source organism: Oreotragus oreotragus (assembly GCA_006410675.1). Lineage (NCBI taxonomy): Eukaryota > Metazoa > Chordata > Mammalia > Artiodactyla > Bovidae > Oreotragus > Oreotragus oreotragus. Next base: position 90,110 of record SJYX01023741.1, read on the forward strand.
TCCAGTGCAATAACTTACTAAGAAAAGCAACTATAGTTGAGAGATGCAACTTTATCCTCTCCTTTTGCCACAGTTTGGGACAACTCTTCGCTCTATAATTCCCTATAGACTCAGCCATGGTTCCATTTGTCACTGCAGTGTGAATCAGCTTCTGTCTCTACTCAGTTTGGCCACACTTCCTTCCTTCCAGCTGTCTCTCAAGATCATTCCCCATTAAGTCATCTGCAAGTGATTTTTCCTTTAAAGTTAAGCTGCATGAGGGAAACCTCATGCATAGAGTTAACCATCAGACTTCCAGTTCAGAAGGACTAGGCGGCGATGGTGATAAAGAACCTGCCTGCCAATACAGGAAACGTAAGAGACGTAGGTTTGATCCCTGGATTGGAAACATATCCTGGAGGGAGGGCAACCCGGGAGTATTCTTGCCTGGAGAATCCCATGGACAGAGGAGCCTGGCGGGGTACAGTCCATAGGGTTGCACAGAGTTGAACACGACTGAAGCAACTTAGCACGAAGGCACTGGGGAAATAGAAAGCAAGCTTATATAACAGAAACAAAACTGGCCGTACCCACCTATGCAGCAACCAAGGACTTCATTCATAAACATGATTGATAGGCATTGACTATCAGACTTCTGAAGGAGAGCAATAGTGCAAAAAGAGAGACCAAGATAAATGAACAGAGTAATTATTACTTGAGGAAAGAAAGCGAGAGAAGAGGCAGCTAAACTTTCTAATTGGTATTCTTGTTCTAACTGTGAACTGTGCTTTAATCAGTCTTTGCTGTGATTACCACTGGGGCTGAGCAACTTTTTATGTCCTGATAGGCCATTTGTATATTCTCTTCAGTGACTCCCTTGCGCATATTGTTTGGTAATGTCTTGGCTGTGCTACACATGTCTTATTACCCCAGAGGAAAAGGTTTTATGTGTTTGTTTTTCTTCTTCTTTTTGCTTATTTAACTTTAGAGCTCCGTTGATTTTCCTCTCTCTCCTTCTGCTGGGTCTTGAACTAATGCTCTTTTTCTAAGGTCAGTGTTCTTCTTCAGAAGTTTCTGCTCTTTATGTTACATATTGGAGTCATTTTTGACTGCTTTTGATGGGAAAGGAGGCTTCCTTGTTGGAGTTCTAATTAAAAACAGCTTCCCAGTGGACACAGACCATAATATAGGACTCGATGTGTTTCTGGTAAACACCCTCCCCTGGTTGTTCTATTTGAGGTTTTGTACATAATCAATTTATAAGCAATATCAGTGCATATGCTATGCATGCCCTAAGACATTCTTCAATAGATACACTTGAGTCCATCAGTGGTGTTTAAAAAAGAGAGTGGGAGGCTGGAGGGAAGAAAGGAAGGGAAAAGAGAGAGAGAGAGAGAGAGAGAGAGAGAGAGAGAAATACATTTGTGTAGAGTTTTCAGGCTCTGGATTGTTAGACAATTTAGAAGTAGTCATTTGGGTACAAAGAATGCTCAAAATAGTGGTGACTATTAGATACTGTATATCCAGTCCCAAACTAAGCAACAAAAGAAAAATGTTGTGTCTCTAGAAATGACGGTCCCCTACAACTCACCTAATCTCTGTATTTCATTCAGCATCACTGGGGAAGGTCTTCACTTAATGAGATGATTAAGATGGCAGTCTCTGTAGCACACTGGTCTGCATTTGAGTCTCAGGTATGTCCTTTTAGGTAAATCACTTACCTTTCTTGTCTGTGAAAGGAGGACAACATTAGTATTTTCTGGAGTTGTTGCTGTTGTTTAATCACTAAGTTGTGTCTGACTCTTTGTGACTCCATAGATTGTAGCCCCCTAGGCTCCTTTGTCCAATTTCCCAGGGAAAAATACAAGAGTGGGTTATCATTTCCTTCTCCAGGGGATCTTTCCAACCCAGGAATTGAACCTGGGTCTCCTTCTTGACAAGAGGATTCTTTATTGCTTTGTGGGATAGCTGTTGATTAAATTTATGAGAACAATGCTTCAGTTCGGTTCAGTCCCTCAGTCGTGTATGACTCTTTGAGACCCCATGGACCTGAGCATGCCAGGCTTTCCTGTGCTTCAGTAACTCCCAGAGCTTGCTCAAACCCATGCCCATTGAGTGGGTGATGCCATCCAGCCATCTCATCCTTTGTCATCCCTTTCTCCTCCCACCTTCAATCTTTCTCAGCACTAGGATATTTTCTAGTGAGTCAGTTCTTTGAATCAGGTGGCCAAAGTATTGAAGTTTCAGCTTCAGCATCAGTCCTTCCAATAAATATTTAGGACTGATTTCCTTCAGGATTGACTGCTTGGATCTCCTTGTAGTCCAAGGGACTCTCAAGAGTCTTCNGTGGCCAAAGTATTGAAGTTTCAGCTTCAGCATCAGTCCTTCCAATAAATATTTAGGACTGATTTCCTTCAGGATTGACTGCTTGGATCTCCTTGTAGTCCAAGGGACTCTCAAGAGTCTTCTACAAACCACAGTGAAAAAGCATCAGTTCTTCAGCACTCAGCTTTCTTTATGGTCCAACTCTTACATCCATGCTCGACTACTGGAAAAAACCTTAGCTTTGACATGCATCATGTATGGGTATGAGAGCTGGACTTTGAATGTAATGTATATTGTATATCTATTATTACATATTTTTAAATATCTATTATGATATTTGGTTTCTGAATCTCTGAAGGTGTCATATAGGAGAAGGTAATCAAACTGGTAATTTTTAATTTCACAAGGAAAACACTCCCTTTGGGGACAGCCCTTTGATTTAAGGCTGACATTCTTTTTTGCAGTATTTAATGTCAGTTGAAGCTCTGATTTCCTTTTTATTTTCAGCTTATCTGAAGCTTTTGTTTTGTGGCAGACTGCCTGATCTGCCTCTTTAGAAATCTGTGTGCAGGTCAAGAAGCAGCAGTTAGAACTGGACATCGAACAACAGACTGGTTCCAAATCAGTAAAGGAGTACATCAACGGTGTATATTGTCACCCTGCTATTTAATTTATATGCAGAGTACACCAAGAGAGATGCTGGGCTGGAGGAAGCACAAGCTGGAATCAAGATTGCTGGGAGAAATATCAATAACAACATAGAGCAGTGTTAATTTACTGTACAAACATATCCCCAGAACTTCTTTATCATATAACTAAAAATTTGTACTTTTAAACCAATTGCATCCAATTCCCTCTACCCCACCTCTAGTAACATAAATCTGATCTCTTTTTCTTTGAGTTTTTGCTTTTTATTTGTTTTTGAAGTATAATTGACCTGCAACACTACGTTAGTTCCTGATAGACAACATAATGATCCTATATTTCTATAGATTTTAAAATATTTACCATGATAATTCTAGTTATCATCTGTCACCAAACAAAAATATTGCATTATTATTGAATATTTTCCCAACACTGCACATTTCATTCCTGTGACTCATTTATTTTGTAACTGGAAATTTGTACCTCTTAATCTTTTTCCTAATTCTCTCATTCCCCCACCATTCCCCTCCTCTCTGGCAACCACTTGTTTGTTCTCTGTGTCTATGAGGAGTCCCATTCATCTTTAAGCTATGACTATTGCCTAGTAACTTCAACTTAAAGATCATCACAGAGGGAAAAGAGTCACTATACTGAAGAAATAATTCACACTTACTGTCAGAAGAGGGTAGGACTTTTATTTCACAAAGAAGCAGTCAAGAATACGATTAATTCCCAGATGATGCATTATGCTATCTTTTGTTCTCTTATACTTCATTTTAATAGAAAATAGACAAGTACAGTTCCCTGAGACAAGAATAGTGAATAGACTCAGATGTCATTTAACAACGGAGATGCCAGCAAAGAGTAAGGGAAGTATAAAATGGGTAGCGAAAGAAGACGGTAATTATCACTGTGACCTTAAGATTAAATGTAGTCTAAGGGCTGCATTTGTCTCACTAAGACATCTCTTTTAAATTCTGCAGAGTACAACTCATCAGCACCCTAAAGAATCTATTCTCCAGTGCAATAACTTACTAAGAAAAGCAACTATAGTTGAGAGATGCAACTTTATCCTCTCCTTTTGCCACAGTTTGGGACAACTCTTCGCTCTATAATTCCCTATAGACTCAGCCACGGTTCCATTTGTCACTGCAGTGTGAATCAGCTTCTGTCTCTACTCAGTTTGGCCACACTTCCTTCCTTCCAGCTGTCTCTCAAGATCATTCCCCATTAAGTCATCTGCAAGTGATTTTTCCTTTAAAGTTAAGCTGCATGAGGGAAACCTCATGCATAGAGTTAACCATCAGACTTCCAGTTCAGAAGGACTAGGCGGCGATGGTGATAAAGAACCTGCCTGCCAATACAGGAAACGTAAGAGACGTAGGTTTGATCCCTGGATTGGAAACATATCCTGGAGGGAGGGCAACCCGGGAGTATTCTTGCCTGGAGAATCCCATGGACAGAGGAGCCTGGCGGGGTACAGTCCATAGGGTTGCACAGAGTTGAACACGACTGAAGCAACTTAGCACGAAGGCACTGGGGAAATAGAAAGCAAGCTTATATAACAGAAACAAAACTGGCCGTACCCACCTATGCAGCAACCAAGGACTTCATTCATAAACATGATTGATAGGCATTGACTATCAGACTTCTGAAGGAGAGCAATAGTGCAAAAAGAGAGACCAAGATAAATGAACAGAGTAATTATTACTTGAGGAAAGAAAGCGAGAGAAGAGGCAGCTAAACTTTCTAATTGGTATTCTTGTTCTAACTGTGAACTGTGCTTTAATCAGTCTTTGCTGTGATTACCACTGGGGCTGAGCAACTTTTTATGTCCTGATAGGCCATTTGTATATTCTCTTCAGTGACTCCCTTGCGCATATTGTTTGGTAATGTCTTGGCTGTGCTACACATGTCTTATTACCCCAGAGGAAAAGGTTTTATGTGTTTGTTTTTCTTCTTCTTTTTGCTTATTTAACTTTAGAGCTCCGTTGATTTTCCTCTCTCTCCTTCTGCTGGGTCTTGAACTAATGCTCTTTTTCTAAGGTCAGTGTTCTTCTTCAGAAGTTTCTGCTCTTTATGTTACATATTGGAGTCATTTTTGACTGCTTTTGATGGGAAAGGAGGCTTCCTTGTTGGAGTTCTAATTAAAAACAGCTTCCCAATGGACACAGACCATAATATAGGACTCGATGTGTTTCTGGTAAACACCCTCCCCTGGTTGTTCTATTTGAGGTTTTGTACATAATCAATTTATAAGCAATATCAGTGCATATGCTATGCATGCCCTAAGACATTCTTCACTAGATACACTTGAGTCCATCAGTGGTGTTTAAAAAAGAGAGTGGGAGGCTGGAGGGAAGAAAGGAAGGGGAAAGAGAGAGAGAGAGAGAGAGAGAGAGAAATACATTTGTGTAGAGTTTTCAGGCTCTGGATTGTTAGACAATTTAGAAGTAGTCATTTGGGTACAAAGAATGCTCAAAATAGTGGTGACTATTAGATACTGTATATCCAGTCCCAAACTAAGCAACAAAAGAAAAATGTTGTGTCTCTAGAAATGACGGTCCCCTACAACTCACCTAATCTCTGTATTTCATTCAGCATCACTGGGGAAGGTCTTCACTTAATGAGATGATTAAGATGGCAGTCTCTGTAGCACACTGGTCTGCATTTGAGTCTCAGGTATGTCCTTTTAGGTAAATCACTTACCTTTCTTGTCTGTGAAAGGAGGACAACATTAGTATTTTCTGGAGTTGTTGCTGTTGTTTAATCACTAAGTTGTGTCTGACTCTTTGTGACTCCATAGATTGTAGCCCCCTAGGTTCCTTTGTCCAATTTCCCAGGGAAAAATACAAGAGTGGGTTATCATTTCCTTCTCCAGGGGATCTTTCCAACCCAGGAATTGAACCTGGGTCTCCTTCTTGACAAGAGGATTCTTTATTGCTTTGTGGGATAGCTGTTGATTAAATTTATGAGAACAATGCTTCAGTTCGGTTCAGTCCCTCAGTCGTGTATGACTCTTTGAGACCCCATGGACCTGAGCATGCCAGGCTTTCCTGTGCTTCAGTAACTCCCAGAGCTTGCTCAAACCCATGCCCATTGAGTGGGTGATGCCATCCAGCCATCTCATCCTTTGTCATCCCTTTCTCCTCCCACCTTCAATCTTTCTCAGCACTAGGATATTTTCTAGTGAGTCAGTTCTTTGAATCAGGTGGCCAAAGTATTGAAGTTTCAGCTTCAGCATCAGTCCTTCCAATAAATATTTAGGACTGATTTCCTTCAGGATTGACTGCTTGGATCTCCTTGTAGTCCAAGGGACTCTCAAGAGTCTTCTACAAACCACAGTGAAAAAGCATCAGTTCTTCAGCACTCAGCTTTCTTTATGGTCCAACTCTTACATCCATGCTCGACTACTGGAAAAAACCTTAGCTTTGACATGCATCATGTATGGGTATGAGAGCTGGACTTTGAATGTAATGTATATTGTATATCTATTATTACATATTTTTAAATATCTATTATGATATTTGGTTTCTGAATCTCTGAAGGTGTCATATAGGAGAAGGTAATCAAACTGGTAATTTTTAATTTCACAAGGAAAACACTCCCTTTGGGGACAGCCCTTTGATTTAAGGCTGACATTCTTTTTTGCAGTATTTAATGTCAGTTGAAGCTCTGATTTCCTTTTTATTTTCAGCTTATCTGAAGCTTTTGTTTTGTGGCAGACTGCCTGATCTGCCTCTTTAGAAATCTGTGTGCAGGTCAAGAAGCAGCAGTTAGAACTGGACATGGAACAACAGATTGGTTCCAAATCAGTAAAGGAGTACATCAACGGTGTATATTGTCACCCTGCTATTTAATTTATATGCAGAGTACACCAAGAGAGATGCTGGGCTGGAGGAAGCACAAGCTGGAATCAAGATTGCTGGGAGAAATATCAATAACTTCAGATGTGATGTGCAGATGACACCACCCTTATGGCAGAAAGTGAAGAAGAACTAAAGAGCCTCTTGATGAAAGTGAAAGAGGAGAGTAAAAAAAGCTGGCTTAAAACTCAACATTCAGAAAACTAAGATCATGGCATCTGGTCCCATCACTTCATGGCAAATAGATGGGGAAACAAGGGAAACAATGACAGACTTTATTTTTGGGGGCTCCAAAATCACTGCAGATGGTGACTGCAGTCATGAAATTAAAAGACGCTTATTCCTTGGAAGAAAAGCTATGACCAACTTAGACAGCATAGTATGAAGCAGAGACATTACTTTGCCAACAAAGGTGCATCTAGTCAAGGCTATGGTTTTTCCAGTAGTCATGTTTGGATTTGAGAGCTGGACTATAAAGAAAGCTGAGAGCCAAAGAATTGATGTTTTTTCATTGTGGTGTTGGAGAAGACTCTTGACAGTCCCTTGAACTGCAAGGAGATCCAAATAGTCTATCCTAAAGGAAATCAGTCCTGAATATTCATTGGCAGGACTAATGCTGAAACTGAAACTCCAATACTTTGGCCACCTGATGCGAAGAACTGACTCACTAGAAAAGATTCTGTTTCTGGGAAAGATTGAAGGTGGGAGGAGAAGGGGACAACAGAGGATGAGATGGCTGGATGGCATCATCCACTCAATGAACATACTTTTGAGCAAGTTCCAGGAGTTAGTGATGGACAGGGAGGCCTGGCGTGCTGCAGTCCATGGAGTTGTAGAGTTGGACATGACTGAGCGACTGAACTAAACTGAAGCTTTTGTTTAGGGCTTCTGGTTTTCTATATACTGTATTGATTACTTTGTTGCTCCTTTACTTTCTCAAGTATGCTTTCTATTTGGATTTCATTTCACTTAATTTTCTTTAGCTCTTCATATAATTTCAACACACTATAAAGTAGCTGCTTGGGACATCCATCTCCACTCCCTTTTTATGCGTTTTTTTCAAGCAAAATTCAGGGGTGATAAACCAACTGTTCCAGACATCTACTTTCACAAACATTTGAAAATGATCAGAGGAAAAACAACTTTTGAAAAAAATCTGCCCTTATTCTCCTATTTTTCTCTCCTTTCCACTTTTCAATAAGCTCTTCCTTTTAACTTTTGGAAATAAAACCTCCTTAACTGTTACTTACAGAATTCTTCTCCATATATCCATGCCTCAAATATCAGTTTGGCCACATTTCCCTTTCCTATTCATTATTCTGTCTGAATCTGAGAGTCAACTCATTGTTAGCTGATTAATGGAGGAGAAAACAAAACATGTTTGTTGACCTTTAATGGGAGAAAGAGGCAAGGGATGAAAGACATCTCTGAACACAAGTCAGGAAGTTTTAATGATAAATATTAACACTCAAGAGAAAAAACAAGAAAAAAAAAGGTAGCAATATCAGTTCAGTTCAGTCGCTCAGTCGTGTCCGACTCTTTGCAACCCCATGAATCATAGCACGCCAGGCCTCCCTGTCCGTCACCATCTCCCGGAGTTCACTCAGACTCACGTCCATCGAGTCCATGATGCCATCCAGCCATCTCATCCTTGGTCGTCCCCTTCTCCTCCTGCCCCCAATCCCTCCCAGCATTAGAGTCTTTTCCAATGAGNTTTGACCACTTCCAATTTGCCTTGATTCATGGACCTGATATTCCAGGTTCCTATGCAATATTGTTCTTTACAGCATCGGATCTTGCTTCTATCACCAGTCACATGCACAACTGGGTATTGTTTTTGCTTTGGCTCCATCCCTTCATTCTTTCTGGAGTTATTTCTCCACTGATCTCCAGTAGCATACTGGGCACCTAACGACCTGGGGAGATTTTCTTTTGATATCCTATTATTTTGCCTTTTCATACTGTTCAATGGGTTCTCAAGGCAAGAATACTGAAGTGGCTTGCCATTCCCTTCTCCAGCGGACCACGTTCTGTCAGACCTCTCCACCATGGCCCACCCGCTTTGGGTTGCCCTGCAGGCATGGCTTGGTTTCATTGAGTTAGACAAGGCCCTGATCCTAGTGTGATTAGATTTACCAGCCTTCTGCGAGTATGGCCTTAGTGTGTCTGCCCTCTGATGCCCTCCCGCAACACCTACCATCTTACTTGGGTTTCTCTTACCTGGGCTCGGGTTGTCTTTTCATGGCTGCTCCAGCAAAGCACAGCCGCTGCTCCTTACCTTGGATGAAGGATATCTCCTTACCGCCACAGTTCCTGACCTTCAACGTGGGACAGCTCCTCCAGGCCCTCCTGCGCCTGTGCAGCCCCTGCTCCTCGGGTTGCTCCTCCTGGCCCCCGGCCGTGGCCTCGGGCTTGGGTGGCTTCTCCCAGCTGCCGCCCCTGGCCTCGGGCTCAGGGTGGCTCCTCCGGGTCACCACCCCTGGCCTTGGGCACGAGGTGGGTTCTCCCGGCCGCCCCTGGCCTCAGACGTGGGGTGTCTCTTCCTGGCCGCCCCTGACCTCGGACACAGGGTAGCTCCTCTCGGCCGTTCCTGCGCCGTTGCAGCCTGGCACCGGGCCAGCGCACTAAGCGCGGCCGCTTGCGAGAGCTGGGCTCCAGCCCGGTGCCAGGCTGCAATGGCGCAGGAGCAGCCCGCGCTTAGTGCGCCGGCCCGGCTCTCACAAGCAATATCAATACAGGCTTAATTACATAGATAAAGCCTTGGTTAAGAGTATCAACTGAGGAATCTTTGCAGAGATAATAGGCTGAGCTTAAGGGTTAATGGTAATAAGGAGTTCATGATCTGAGCCACAGTCAGCTCCTGGTCTTGTTTTTGTCGACTGTATAGAGCTTCTCCATCTTTGGCTGCATAGAATATAATCAGTCTGATTTCAGTGTTGACCATCTGGTGATGTCCATATGTAGAGTCTTCTCTTGTGTTGTTGGAAGAGGGTGTTTGCTATGACCAGTGCATTTTCTTGGCAAAACTCTATTAGTCTTTGGCCTGCTTCATTCCGCAGTCCAAGGACAAATTTGCCTATTACTCCAGGTGTTTCTTGACTTCCTACTTTAGCATTCCAGTCCCCTATAATGAAAAGGACATCTTTTTTGGGTGTTAGTTCTAAAAGGTCTTGTAGGTCTTCATAAAACCGTTCAACTTCAGCTTCTTCAGCATTACTGGTTGGGGCATAGACTTGGATAACTGTGATATTGAATGGTTTGCCTTGGAGACGAACAGAGATCATTCTGTCGTTTTTGAGATTGCATCCAAGTACTG
>SJYX01023741.1:100271-130615 GCA_006410675.1 Oreotragus oreotragus
AAGACGCTTACTCCTTGGAAGAAAAGTTATGACCAACCTGGATAGTATATTCAAAAGCAGAGACATTACTTTGCCGACTAATGTCCATCTAGTCAAGGCTATGGTTTTTCCTGTGGTCATGTATGGATGTGAGAGTTGGACTGTGAAGAAGGCTGAGTGCTGAAGAATTGATGCTTTTGAACTGTGGTGTTGGATAAGACTCTTGAGAGTCCCTTGGACTGCAAGGAGATCCAACCAATCAATTCTGAAGGAGATCAGCTCTGGGATTTCTTTGGAAGGAATGATGGTGAAGCTGAAACTGCAGTACTTTGGCCACCTCATGCGAAGAGTTGACTCATTGGAAAAGACTCTGATGCTGGGAGGGATTGGGGGCAGGAGGAGAAGGGGACGACTGAGGATGAGATGGCTGGATGGCATCACTGACTCGACGGATGTGAGTCTGAGTGAACTCTGGGAGATGGTTATGGACAGATAGGCCTGGCGTGCTGCGATTCATGGAGTCGCAAAGAGTCGGACACGACTGAGTTACTGAACTGATCTGAACTGAACTGAAGGGTTAATGGAGTACAAGAAATGGGACAAAAGGAAATAGCAGTCATTGTTTTCCTGAACAATTCTGTATTATTCAATTTTTCTATGAGATAATAGGATCTCTGCATGCCACCAGCACCTCCTGTTTTATTGCTGACCCTCCTGTTCTCTCTGTCAAAGGAATTCTAGTCTTTGACACAGAACATCAAATGTTGCCTGTATTCAGTTCAGTTCTTTAGCTCAGTCTTGTCCGACTATTTGCGATCCTATGGACTGTAGCAAACCAGACTTCCCTGTCCATCACCAGCTCTTGGAGCTTGTTCAAACTCATGTCCATTGAGTCAGGGATGCAATCCAACAATCTCATCCTCTGTCATCCCCTTGTCCTCCTGTCTTCAATCTTTCCCAGCATCAGGGTCTTTTCAAATGAATCAGTTCTTCACATCATATGGCCGAAGTATTGGAGTTTCAGCTTCAGCATCAGTCCTTCCAATGAACATTCAGGACTGATTTTCTTTTGGATTGACTGGTTTGATCTCCTTGCAGTGTAAGGGACTCTCAAGAGTCTTCTCCAACACCACAGTTCAAAAGCAACAATTCTTTGCTGCATATCCTAATTCTTCAGTGCATATCCTGTGTTGCATATCCTAATGTTTAGTCTCCCCGTATATTGAAAAGCCAGTATAGAAGTGTCAGTATACTAGTTCATTGGTTATCACATCTAGCTAGTGTATTAGCTGAGGTGGACTGGCTTTGCGATACCTTAGGCAATGGATCTTCTTTCTTTCCTTCTGCCTTGATTTATTTTGTGTGGCCAAGCAGAGACTGCTGTAGTGCAGCGGTCAAGAATCTGCCTGCCAATATAGGAGACTCAGGTTCAATCCCTGGGTTGGGAAGATCCACTGGTGAAGGAAATGGCAACCCATTCCACTATTCTTGCCTGGGAAATCTTATGGGACAGAGGAGCCTGGTGGGCTACAGTCTATGGGATCACAAAGAGTCGGACTGAGCAACTAACACTAGGCAGATGTAAAGACAACAGTCAAAGATACAATAGTGCAGCTGTGGGGCAAGGCCCTGAGTCCTTATCAAGGGATATATGTAACAATATCTTAAGCTGTTCTCCAGATACTGAAACCACCAGTAGGTGGGAGACACCAATGCTATGCTGCCCATAAGCACATAGACCCCAGGCTGACTGGACCCAGAATGTTGATGATGCTGACTTACACTTACCTCATCACCATCACTCAATCATAAGAAGGTCCATGAACTGATCACACCTTCTTTGAACCATTACTGTAAAACTCATTTCCCCCTCCAGGTCAGGACAGTTTTGAGGGCATTAGCCCGCTGTGGCTCCCTTTATCTGGCAAAGTATAAAGCCATTCTTTTCTACTTGACTCAAAGCTCTGTCTTCCAGATTTAATTCAGTGTCAGGGTACAGAAGCTGGATTTGGTTTCTTTAGCGTGGTTGTTAATAAACAAGCCCAAATGGGAAATATCTGCATTTGTGCTTTCTTAAATAATAGTGAAAAGAAAAAAGAAAGCAAACTTCTAAGACTTTATGAAAATATTCCTTTATAATTGTATCAAAAATTTTCTGTTTGTATATGCCAAATATCTTTTTTTTTCTTTTATGTTTCTGTGATCTTTAAACATATGCTTGGTTCGAGATTGCATTATTCCTTGAGTCCAGAAATGTTCATTAGCTTCTTTGCACGGAGTAAAAGTAATTCTGTTTATGCATGTATTTAGTTTCCACCAGAGAGAGAAAGAGCATTTTCAGTAGATGAAATTAAACTCTGTGTCTTTCAGAAAAACTGTGAGAATAATTATGAAAAGATAACCTAATTCTGCAAGCCACAAAATGTATTCATTAATAAAATAAACATATACAAAGTGAATGTTTCCTAGCAATAACAGGGAAGTAACTTCACTTTCACTTTTCACTTTCATGCTTTGGAGAGGGACATGGCAACCCACTCCAGTGTTCTTGCCTGGAGAATCCCAGGGATAGGGGAGCCTGGTGGGCTGCCATCTATGGGGTCACACAGAGTCGGACATGACTGAAGCGACTCAGCAGCAGCAGCAGCAGAGTACAGAGACAATAAGTCGTAACAAGTACAGATGACATTCCTTCTCAGTCTGCTCAGTATTGTTAACCCCAAATCTTTCTGGACTTTGGGGTATAAGGAATGATGTTTATTGACCTCTGTTAACATCACCCCAAGAATTTTCACTGTGAAAGGAAGAGAGGAAGACAAAATGATAGTCATCTAGGTTTTAAATTATTAATATTGCTTTAAATAGGCAAGGTTTGGGCATTTTAAATTCTGATTAAAATGATTCAGATGTTGTAATGGAGGTTGTTGTTGCTGTTCAGTTGCTCAGTCCAACTCTTTGAGACCCTCATGGACTGTAGCACACCAGGCTTCCCTGTCCTTCACTATCTCCTTGAGTTTGCTCAAACTCATGTCCATTGAGTTGGTGACGCCATCCAACCATCTCATCCACTGTCACCTCCTTCTCTTCCTGCCTTCAATCTTTCCCAGCAGCAGGGTCTTTTCCAGTGAGTCAGCTCTTTGCATCAGGTGGCCCAAGTATTGCAGCTTCAGCTTCAGCATCAGAACGTAGAATGCATATTCAGGGTTGATTTCCTTTAGAACTGACTGGTTTGATCTTCTTGCTGTCCAAGGAACTCTCAAGAGTCTTCTCCAGCACCACACTTTCAGTTCTAATGGAAGTATTGAAAGTATAATTGGTAAAGAGATACCTTAAGGTTATTTCAGTTATTTACATAGTAGCTGAATTACCTCTTGTTTTGAATAAGAGGAAAAGAAGAAATGGTTGATGACACAAAAAATTATTTTGTGTAAAAATTAAGCATGTCTCAGTTTGGTGATTTCTGCTTTATTTTCCCTATACAAAAGGAAACAGTATTATTTCAAAATTATGAAGGCTGCAATGATTTTTGGATTAAAGCTAAATATTTGAAAGGAGCCCAGTGAGAATTCGGAAAGAGAGTTGTCTAAGGATAGGAAGAAAATGAATATTGTTAAGGCCCATGTGAGGCTGGACACTATGGATCTCTTCTTCCATAAATTGTAAAATGCTCCACCCTTCCTTTATTTTATACCCTGGATTTAGAGAGATAATGAAGTCAATTCTGGCCTCTGTATCCTGGCACTGAATTAAATCAGAAATTTAGTTTTGGGTAAAGTAAGAAAGAATAGCTTTATTGATTTGCCAGAGAAAAGGGCCACAGTATGCTACTGCTCTCAAAACTCCTTGTGTTTCAACCTGGAGAGGGTAGTGAGAAGTTTTATAGAAATGGTTCAAAGAGGGTGTGATCAGTTCATGGACATTCTTCTAATTGCTTGGTGGTGAAGTAAATGGAAGTCAGCATCATCAACCTTCTGGGTCCCATGGGCCTGGAATCTACGTGCTTGTGAGCAGTGTATAATTAACTTCTCCCACCTGGTGGAGTTTCAATATCTGCAAAACAGCTCAAAGATATTCTTATGTGTATCCCTTGATGGGGAACCAGGACCTTGCCCCAGGCTACATTATGTCTCTCTTGACTGTTTCTCCTTGTCTCTGCATCTCCTCCTTTCTTATTGATAGCAACAGTTTGAACCTGCCTGTTGGACTTGAGTGAAGGTCAGGAAGGTTGAATGAAGCCTATTTCTTGTAATCAAGTTCAGTTCAGTTCAGTTCAGTTCAGTTGCTCAGTCGTGTCCGACTCTTTGTGACCCCATGAATCGCAGCATGCCAGGCCTCCCTGTCCATCACCAACTCCTGGAGTTCACTCAGACTCACGTCCATCGAGTCAGTGATGCCATCCAGCCATCTCATCCTCTGTCGTTCCCTTCTCCTCCTGCCCCCAATCCCTCCCAGCACCAGAGTCTTTTCCAATGAGTCAACTCTTCCCATGAGGTGGCCAAAGTACTGGAGTTTCAGCTTCACCATCAGAAGACCATAAAAATGGTTTTAATGCTCAGGAGCCCCACTGTGTCCTGCTGGTAATCAATAATCTAAGCTACTAAAGAGTACATCATGCTGGGCTACATGAAGCACAAGCTGAAATCAAGATTGCTGGGAGAAATTATTGATATTTTTTATTAACATTTTATTATTTATCAGATAGGCAGATGACACCACCGTTATGGCAGAAAGTGAAGAACTAAAGAGCCTCTTGATGAAAATGAAAGAGGAGAGTGAAAAAGTTGGCTTAAAACTCAACATTCAGAAAACTAAGATCATGATATCTGGCCCCATCATTTCATGGCAAATAGATGGGGAAACGGTGGAAATAGTGGCAGACTTTATTTTTTTTTAGGCTCCCAAATCACTGCAAATGGTGACTGCAGCCATGAGATTAAAAGACACTTGCTCCTTGGAAGGAAAGTTATGACCGACCTAGAGAGCATATTAAAAAGCAGAGAGATTACTTTGCCAACAAAGGTCCATCTAGTCAAAGCTATGGTTTTTCCAGTAGTCATGTATGGATGTGAGAGTTGGACTATAGAGAAAGCTGAGCACCGAAGAATTGATGTTTTTTCACTGTGGTGTTGTAGGAGACTCTTGAGAGTCTTTGGACTGCAAGGAGATCCAACCAGTCCATCCTAAAGGAAATCAGTCCTGAATATTCGTTGGAAGGAACAATGCTGAAGCTGAAACTCCAATACTTGGGCCATCTGATGTGAAGAACTGACTCATTTGAAAAGACCTTGATGCTGGGAAAGATTGAAGGTGGGAGGAGAAGGGGATGACAGAGGATGAGATGGTTAGATGGCATCACTGACTCAATAGACACGAGTTAGAGTAAACTCTGGGAGTTGGTGATGGACAGGGAGGCCTGGAGTGCTGTAGTCCATGGGGTAACAAAGAGTCAGACACAACTGAGCTACTGAACTAAACTGAATGAACTCAACAGAAAGAATAGTAATATCACCTTGGCATTATTATTCAATCATCATGCTTTACATTATTATAAAGTGTTTACTATGCTCTATTCATGGGCCTAGGTGGCTCAGCCATAATTTGCCTGCAATGCAGGAGTCATAGGAGATGTAGACTTGAAACCTGGGTTGGAAAGATCCCCTGGAGGAGAGCCTGGCAACCCACTCCAGTATTCTTGCCTGGAGGATCCCATGGACAGAGGANTAAAGTGTTTACTATGCTCTATTCATGGGCCTAGGTGGCTCAGCCATAATTTGCCTGCAATGCAGGAGTCATAGGAGATGTAGACTTGAAACCTGGGTTGGAAAGATCCCCTGGAGGAGAGCCTGGCAACCCACTCCAGTATTCTTGCCTGGAGGATCCCATGGACAGAGGAACCTGGCAGGCTACAGTCTATAGAGTTGCAAACAGTTGGACACAACTGAAGGGACTGGGCATATACACTGTTCATAGCTCTAAGCACTTGTAAGTATTAAATAATTTAATCCTTACACACAACTTTGTGAGAAATGAGCTCAGTATTATCATTAATTTCCTTTTTGTAGTATATATTTCCTCTAAGATTTGCTTTAATGTTTGAATTAAGCTTTATAATAATTTCAAATATAATCATTTGGTTTTAGATCACTTTAATTGATTTCACTGACCACTTTTGAAAAAATGTCACATTTCATTGTTTTCCAGGTCATTATTTTTATTAATTTCTGGTTTCTCTGGAATATTTTTTGACAAACTTTTATTTATGAGAATGCATGAGAAACTTCTGCATCATTGACTACATTTAAGAATGTCCTCGCACATGAATAATAGCCCAATTTAAAATTGAATTTTTAAAGTAAATATCATCCACTTAAAATGTGTTGCAGCATTGCTATTGTGGGTGAGTCATCTGTGGTCATTTCTGTTTTTTACATTTCTATTTCTATTAGTTGTTTGGGACCATGTGGATAATTTTTCTTAATTTTCCATGCATTTAAAACAAAACAAACATTATATGTTGACATGGATGTCATGTCACTAATTTTGTGTGGTGCTCAGGTGAGTCCTTTTTCCTTGAAGTTGTGAGCATTTCTTCAGGCTTTAATGTCTATATTTCCTTCTACATTATGAAGCCTTGCATAAAATTAAAGCTTTATTATATGGGTGAGTCATCTGTGGTCATTTCTGTTTTTTACATTTCTATTTCTATTAGTTGTTTGGGACCATGTGGATAATTTTTCTTAATTTTCCATGCATTTAAAACAAAACAAACATTATATGTTGACATGGATGTCATGTCACTAATTTTGTGTGGTGCTCAGGTGAGTCCTTTTTCCTTGAAGTTGTGAGCATTTCTTCAGGCTTTAATGTCTATATTTCCTTCTACATTATGAAGCCTTGCATAAAATTAAAGCTTTATTATTTTATTGCTCTTTTATTCTTAGTTCTTTGTTGATAACTGGCATATTTGTTAAAGTTATCGAGTTCCTGAGTGAATGAATTGTTCCCGCAGCATGAAAGAATATTATTTAGAGCTTTCAGATAGCATTGCAGGGTCTAAGGAGCCATCAATAGAGTGAAATTTAAAAAAAAATCTATTAATATTTAAGAAGCTAACTCTTCTGTGAAATTCATGAAGGCCAGGTCAGAAATGGTTATGGCAAAATGTTATAACATCATCAATTGTTGTTGTTCAGTTGCTAAGTTATGTCTGACTCCTTGTGAGCCCATGGACTGCAGCATACCGAGCTTCCCTGTCCTTCACTATCTCCCAGAGGTTGCTCAGATTCATGTCCATTGAGTCAGTGATGCTTCTAACCATCTCACTGCCAGCCTCATCTCCTTTGGCCTTCAACCTTTCCCAGCATCAGGGTCTTTCCTAATGAGTCGGCTCTTCACATCAGGTGACCAAAGTATTGGAGCTAAGGTGGTCTGGTATTCCCATCTCTTTCAGAATTTTCCACAGTTGATTGTGATCCACACAGTCAAAGGCTTTGGCATAGTCAATAAAGCAGAAATAGATGTTTTTCTGAAGCTCTCATGCTATTTCCATGATCCAGTGGATGTTGGCAATTTGATCTCTGGTTCCTCTGCCTTTTCTAAAACCAGCTGAACATCCAAAAGTTCACGGTCCACATATTGCTGAAGCCTGGCTTGGAGAATTTTGAGCATTACTTTACTAGCATGTAAGATGAGTGCAAATCTGTGATATTTGAGCATTCTTTGGCATTGCCTTTACACAAATATATATGACTATTTGACATAATACATGTATATATACAGACATAAATATACATGTGTTAATATTAGGATAATAACAATAATATGGATATGTATATGTGTATTAATATGGGTTTTTCTTGTGGATCAGATGATAATGAATCTGTCTGCAATGCAAGAGACCTGGGTTCAATCCCTGGGTTGGGAAGACCCCTGGAGAAAGGAATGGCAACCCACTCCAGTGTACTCGCCTGGAGAATCCCATGGACAGAGGAACCTGGCAAGCTACAGTCCGTGGGGTCATAAAGAGTTGGACATGCCTTAGCAACTAAACCACACAGATATATGCATTAATATAAGAATATATGTAGGGATGCATATGCTTATATGTAAATCTGCTTATGATTTTTAAAATTATGCTTATAATTTAAATCTGTCCTAAAAGTAAGAATTAAAGTTGGTTTTGAATAAACAAGTCTAAAGTAGACATCAAAAGAGTATTAGATTTTAAAATTTTTCTCCCTTTAGGAAAACCAGGTATGTAATGCTCTCCACAAACACAGGGTATTATATTATTTTTATTACTATATTTAGATGTTTCATATTATTTTGGGCACAGGGTGTACTATCTGGCCATATGATTGGGTTTTGAAAGCTAACTGCTTAGTATGAGGAATAGATTAGATCTGTCATCAGTGGGTTTTTAATATACACTACACTAGATAATTCAGACTGAATGACAGCATTAAATCTAGAAGATATAGCACCATGCCACAGGTGGTGGTTTTTATAAGCAGCTTTTTCATAGAGAGGTAGATCATTATAATATGAAGTTTCAAACAGATAGTTGGAGCATTATAACATGGAATCCTAAGATCATGAACTCCTTATTGCCAAATTCAGACTTAAATTGAATAAACTAGGGCAAACCACTAGACCATTGAGGTATGACCTAAATCAAATCCCTTATGATTATACAGTGAAAGTGAGAAATAGATTTAAGGGTCTAGATCTGATAGACAGTGCCTGATGAACTATGGATGGAGGTTCATAACATTGTACAGGAGATAGGGATCAAGACCATCCCCATGGAAAAGAAATGCAATAAAGCAAAAGGGCTGTCTGAGGAGGCCTTACAAATAACTGTGAAAAGAAGAGAAATGAAAAGCAAAGGAGAAAAGGAAAGATATAAGCATCTGAATGCAGAGTTCCAAAGAATAGCAAGGAGAGATAAGAAAGCCTTCCTCAGCAATCAATGCAAAGAAATAGAGGAAAACAACAGAATGGGAAAGACGACAGATCTCTTCAAAAAAATTAAGAGATATCAAGGGAACATTTCATGCAAAGATGGGCTCGATAAAGGACAGAAATGATATGGACCTAACAAAACCAAAAGATATTAAGAAGAGGTGGCAAGAATACACAGGAGAACTGTACAAAAAAGAGCTTCACGACCTGGATAATCACGATGATGTGATCACTCACCTAGAGCCAGACATCCTGGAATGTGAAGTCAAGCGGGCCTTAAAAAACATCACTACAAAGCTAGTGGAGGTGATGAAATTCCAGTTGAGCTGTTTCAAATCCTGAAAGATGCTGTTGTGAAAGTGCTGCACGCAACATGCCAGCAAATTTGGAAAACTCAGCAGTGGCCACAAGACTGGAAAAGGCCAGTTTTCATTCCAATCCCAAAGAAAGAAAATGCCAAAGAATGCTCAAACTACCACTCATCTCACACACTAGTAAAGTAATGCTCAAAATTGTCCAAGCCAGGCTTCAGCAATATGTGAACTGTGGACTTCCAGATGTTCAAGCTGGTTTTAGAAAAGGCAGAGGAACCAGAGGTCAAATTGCCAACATCTGCTGGATCATCAAAAAAGCAAGAGAGTTCCAGAAAAACATCTATTTCTGCTTTATTGACTATGCCAAAGCATTTGAGTGTGTGGATCACAATAAACTGTGGAAAATTCTGAGAGAGATGGGAATACCAGAACACCTGACCTGCCTCTTGAGAAACCTATATGCAGGTCAGGAAGCAACAGACATGGAACAGACTGCTTCCTATAGGAAAAGGAGTACGTCAAGGCTGTATATTGTCACCCTGACTATTTAACTTGAACGCAGAGTACATCACGAGAAACGCTGGATTGGAAGAAGCACAAGCTGGAATCAGGATTGCGGGGAGAAATATCAATAACCTCAGATATGAAGATGACACCACCCTTATGGCAGAAAGTGAAGAGGAACCAAAAAGCCTCTTGATGAAAGTGAAAGAGGAGAGTGAAAAAGTTGGCTTAAAGCTCAACATTCATAAAACGAAGCTCATGGCACCTGGCCCAATCACTTCATGGGTAATAGATGGGGAAACAGTAGAAACAGTTTCAAAGTTTATTTATTTATTTATTTGCTCCAGAATAACTGCAGATGATGACTGTAGCCATGAAATTAAAAGACACTCACTCCTTGGAAGAAAAGTTATGACNGAAGCTCATGGCACCTGGCCCAATCACTTCATGGGTAATAGATGGGGAAACAGTAGAAACAGTTTCAAAGTTTATTTATTTATTTATTTGCTCCAGAATAACTGCAGATGATGACTGTAGCCATGAAATTAAAAGACACTCACTCCTTGGAAGAAAAGTTATGACCAACCTGGATAGCGTATTAAAAAGCAGAGATATTACTTTGCTAACAAAGCTCCGTCTAGTCAAGGGTATTGTTTTTCCAGTGGTCATGTATGGATTTGAGAGTTGGACTGTGAAGAAACCTGAGCACTTAAGAATTGATGTTTTTGAATTGTGGTGTTGGAGAAGACTCTTGAGAGTCCCTTGGACTGCAAGGAGATCCAACCTGTCCATCCTAAAGGAGACCAGTCCTGTGTGTTCTTTGGAAGGACTGATGTTAAAGCTAAAACTCCAATACTTTGGCCACCTCAAATGAATTGTTGACTCATTGGAAAAGACCCTGATGCTGGGAGGGATTGAGGACAGGAGGAGAAGGGGACAGTAGAGGATGAGATGGCTGGATGGCATCACCAACTCGATGGACATGAGTTTGGGTAAACTCCAAGAGGCCTGGCATGCTGTGATTCATGGGGTCTCAAAGAGTTGGACATGACTGAGCTACTGAATTGAACTGAACTGAACTGAACTGAACTGAAGAGTGGTATAAGGCAGCTTAAAGAAATGTTTGCCTGAATCAGTATGCTTTCACTCCCAACAGCAGTACTTTCATTTCTTTGTTGTTGGGCTTCACATATCCATTTGGCTACATTCAAGAAGAGTTGGAAATGCCTGGGAATTATTATCTGCCCAGAGGTAGCATTTAACTAATGACTGAAAGATGAAGAGATGTAAATATTTCAGGTTTCTTGTACACTAATAAAGAGAAGTCTGAGCTGTAACACATACCATCTCCAAAGTACCTATATTATTGAACTAAAAGTAATATTCATAAACAGATTACTGGGGTACACTTACTTGGACTTCCTCCTTTCTTGGTCCCACTTCCCCATTCTCCTACTAGTTTCCTCTGGGAACACTTTCTGATTAATCTCTTTCACACTAATCTTCCTCTCTGGCTCTGCTTCTTGGGAGTCCAAATTAAAGCATTATTTACAATGAAAGAACAAAACAGGGAAACAGTGGGTGAGGGGGAAGGTATAACTCTACATCTGGTGGAACTAATGAAATCATTAGGTTATTATAATTGTTCATGATAGAGAAAGTGAAAAGGTTAGGAATCAGATGACAGAACTGGAGGACAAGGGACAAGGTAGATGATTATTAACTATCCTAAAACCAGGGCTTCCCTGGTGGCTCACAGGTTAAAGCATCTGCCTTCATTATGGGAGACCCGAGTTCGATCCCTGGGTTGGGAAGATCCCCTGGAGAAGGAAATGGCAATCCACTCCAATATTCTTGCCTGGAGAATCCCAGGGGAAGAGAAGCCTAGTAGTAGGTTACAGTCCACGGGGTCGCAAAGAGTTGGACACGACTGAGCGACTTCACCTCACCTCACCTCTTAAAACCATATAATGAAAATGAGCAGAAAATCCATTGAAAAATATTAATTCTGATTTTCTTTTTGAAATTTACATCAGTATCATCACACTGAAATTTTTCAGTCTTTCTTGGATAGAATAAGTTATGGTGAGTTAAAAAAGGGAAAACCTATTGAGCTAGTTCTTCACTGTGAGGACAGTTTTGAAGTTCAAATACCAAGAAATATAGCTTTGATGAACTTGAATTAAGATGTATAGAGTCTGAGTTCAGTGAAAATGCAGTTTCAGAACATATGTAGTTCATAATCCCTAGAGAATATCCTTGTTTTGTCTTTGCTTCACCAGTTGCAATTGTTGCAAATATTGGTAAAAAACACACTGAAACCAAGAGAAATTTTGCAGCCAGTCTTCCTACCAATATGAGGGTGGTTTCTGGAAACTTGGAACAAAATGTGTTAATGTTTCTGTTAAATTTTGGTACTATAAATTTCTATGTTGGATACAGTTCAGCAGAGAATTTTTTCCCTATCATATTCATGAAGCCAAACCTTAAGTGTGATGACAGACATTATAGGAAGCAGCAAGAAAAATATAAGAAAAAAGATAAAGACATGGCTCAAACAAGATGTCGATTGGAAGAGATAACACATGAATGTAGTGAGGTAGTACTGAGCTGGTATCTGAGATTTTAGAAAAAGTACAAAAAAGTTATTTTCTTCTTCATGTCCAGTTCCTAACTTACATAAAGGAATTACAGTGGCAAGAAAATTCTGTGCTGACACTATAAAACTCTGATGAATGAAACTGAAAAAGAACTAAATAGAGAGATATTCCATGTTCGTGGATAGCATTTCAGTAAGGCTTGAATAGTGAGTGGGGTTTCAATGTGCATATGTTGCTATAGATTTGAAAGGTATATGGGAAAATATATTAACTAAATTTTTAGACAATTTGGCACAAAGTGACTCAATGTACAAGTGACCTAATATATATATTAACATTCTAGTATATAAGAGGCTTTGACTCAAGATGAAGATTAAAATGTATGTACATTTTCATGTGTTAATGACTGTGAAGCATTCATAACCTTAGATTGTATAGTACAAAGGGATATGATTTGCTATAATGTTTTACATAGATATTGCTAATCAATTATCAGAAGGTAATAAATTTTGAGTCATTTTTAATAGTGATATTCGTAAGTGAGTAGACAGTGGAGACAGTTCAGATAAATTTTGGTTATGAGACAATTATTAGCTTGATCTGTATTTAGCGCTAATATTTTTGTAACCAGAAGTTTTTTAAAAGTCATGCAACATATATATTCCATTGCAATAGTTAAGACATGCAATTAGGTAGCGTAATATATTCTAGATTGTGTTCCTTAGGAAATATATAGATTTGTAGATGTTATGTTGTAATCCAGTATGATTAAAAGGGGTATTTTGAACAAGTGAAGATGGAGATGAGACTGAAGTTATGCTGCTGCAAAAACTGAGAAATGTCTTGGGCTACTAAAAGCTGGAAAAGGCTAGAAAATATCTTTTTCCTGTAGGTTTCAGTAGATGTGTGTCCCTGCCAGTAGTTTGATTTCAGATTTCTACTCTACAAAACTGTAAAATAATAAATTTCCCAGTTATGGTACTTTTCTATGGCAGCTCTAGGAAACTAACAAAGTAGATATTGATGTGAAAAAATAGTTTCATGGTCAAAACAATGTGAGGAACATACTTAACATATAACTAAATAGAATTCAAGGGTATCCTAGTGACTTCACTGCATCAACCTTTATTTTGATGTTCCTAGAGTGAAACTATTGAATAAAATATTTCTAAACATATTTGTTATTGGTGCAGAGCTTTTTCCACATTGGTCATGTCTCATAACTGCTGCTATATGGTACATAATTTGTGGAATGTCAGCATAGAGTGTTTAAATTTAGATAATCCCTATAATACTTAGAAAACTCAAAGGACATCATTTTCCCCCAGGTCGAATCAGTGAATCTTTTAATTCTGCTTCATTCTTCAGCCTTAATGTATGTTTTCATTAGAACTTCTCTGAATGCCACCTGTGCACTTGAGCATAACTCTCACTCTGAGAAATTTTTGTTAAAAGTGTAGTTTACAAAGCCAGATGCTCAGATTGGCAAGAACATCTATAAGAACATAACATTACATTAGTTTGAAAAATCCACCTGCTAGGTAAATGTAAAGCAACACCAAATGCAACAATTAAAATATTTGATTGGATAAGATTCCTACTAAACATATTCTCCTTGAATTTTGCATGGGATAAGCAAAATAGCCAAAATTATATATTTTAAGCACTTATAATTAGAAAAATCATCTAAGACAAGTATATAATTATGGCTTAATGATATGTTACAATACAATGGGTATTATTAGATTTAAATTTAATCAGACACTCTAAGTTTCTTTTGTGCTTTTCATTACTTGCTGTATCAGAGAATGGTATTGATTAATCTCATTTCCTCTTCTAACTGGTCTTATAGCTAATGTGGCCAACAGACTGAATGCTAGCCCATAGAATATGTTTGAAAAATGTTGTAA
Source organism: Oreotragus oreotragus (assembly GCA_006410675.1). Classification (NCBI taxonomy): domain Eukaryota; kingdom Metazoa; phylum Chordata; class Mammalia; order Artiodactyla; family Bovidae; genus Oreotragus; species Oreotragus oreotragus. The sequence goes on from SJYX01023741.1 coordinate 114,543, forward strand.
ACCAATTCAAGGCTTACCCATTTAAAATGTACCCAGAATGTTCCAAGAATGAGTACAATTCCCCAGATAATTTTAGAAACTACATATGATAATTGTTCATCCACACTGTAGAAGGAGTCTTCAAGAATCCTTAAATCATGATTTGGAGAAGAAATGCTGACTTAGAACATATTTTTTCAAACTACTACTTAAACAAAATTAGCTACTGACAGTTCAGGTATATTTGTTATATCAGCTGGTATTAGCTTTAATGAAAATCTCCATCTTTTTTTTTTTTCTTTTGGTATGTGACAAACTGAGATCTATTTACAACCTTGATATTTGTTTTTAAATTTGCAGGGTTTTTTTTTTTTTTCAATTAATTCAGTGAGTTTTGTTGAGACTTGTAATGTGCCAAATAAACCCTTTTAAAATAAGGAATTAAAAAATAAAATTAAATATAAGCAACCAAAATATTCCTGAAGTTTCCATTCACTGAAGGTTAGCAAGGCTGCTATAGAAATAGAATAGTAGATAAATATATAAACTATGTAGTAAATCACTACTATATAAAGTATAGTAAAATAATAAAATAGAGCACCATGGGGGCAACAGACATCAAAGGATATACTACTGTTGTAAATGGATTGTTCATGAACATCTTATTAAAATATGGGAGAGAGAGGATAATATTGAGATATCTGGAGAAAAAGTTTTGTAAAATATGAAGTACCAGGGGAAAAATTCCTAAGGATAAGGCACATCTGATATATTAAGGATAAGCAAAGATAGACAAAGACATGAAACAGTAAATGACAGTGAGAATAATTAAGAAGTAAGAGGAAAGCAATAAGGACGAGACACCTCAGGACCTTAGAGACCATCATAAATTAAGAACAGTGGTTTTTACTTTTAAGAATAATGGGAAAACGTTAGAATATTTTGAGAAAGAAATTTCATGTGTATCTAATATTTTACACTATCACTCTGACAGCTTTGAAGAGACCAGGCCAAAAGGTAAGAGTATAAGAAAGGAGGCAAGCTATATGGGTCTAATGAAATATTCAAGCACAAAGATGATCATTGTCATCATGATTTTAACAGTGGTTTAATGTTGAATTCTGGATGTATCTGAAGTTAAAGGTAATAGGATTTTCTAATAGTCCATATATGGTATAGAACAGGAAAAGAAAAAATAAATCATGACTCCAGAAATTGACCTGAGCAACTGGAAGAATGCAGTTGCCATTTACTATGTGGATCACACAGGGAAAATCAAGTCTGCTAGGGGAAGATTGGGAGTTCATTTTTGGACCTGTTTTATGTCATCTATAAGACATTCAAATGGTATAGCAAATGCCATTTGAAATTATGAAATTAGTGTTCAGGGTAGAAGTTGGGCTTATAATATACATTTGCAAGACAGTGCATAGAAGTATTTAAGAACATAAGATTGAGGTCTAAGCAGTGAGTTGAGTACAAAATCAGATTACTATGTAACAGCATACCTGGCATACTTGATACCCAGAGTCGATAATTTATTTTGCCTTTAATTTTACAGAGAAGTATGGCTTATGACAAAAATGGGAAAGAGGTACAGAGTTTTTCCTTATACCCTCACACGTTCATAGCTTCCCTTATTATCAGTATCACTCACCTAAATGACAAAGTTGTTATTGTTGATAAACTTACATTGATACATCACCCATAGTCCTTAGTTTACTTGAGGACTGATTTTGTACATTTTCTGGGTCTGAAAAACAGTATGTCATATACTCAACATTATAATACCATACAGAGTATTTTCACTGACCTAAAAATCTATGCTGTGCCTATTCATCTTCCCCCAACCCCCCTATTTCTGGAAACCACTTACTTTTTTATTGCCTCCACAGTTTGCCTTTTCCAGAATGTTATATTGTATGAATCAACATATGTAAACTTCACATATTGACTTTTTTCACTTAATAGTATTAATTAAGATTCCTCCATTTCTTTTTAGCACAGAGTAATATCCCATTTTCTGGATATGCCACAGTTTATTTATCCATTCACCTACTGAAGGACATCTTGGTTACTTCAAATGTTTGACAATTATGAATAAAGCTGCTCTAAATATCTGTATTCAGGTTTATGTAGGCACAAGTTTTCAGAGTAAATGCCAAGAAAATGATTGCTGAATCACATACTAAGAATATGTTTAGTTTTCTAACAAATCGCCAAACTGTTTTCTCAGGTAGCTGTAACACATTGCTTTCCCACCAGCAATGAATTAGAGTTCCTTTCACTCTACATCCTTACCAACATTTGTCAGTATTCTGAGTTCTAGCCATTCCAATAGATGTGTAGGGGTGCTTCATTGTTCTTTTAATTTATAGTTGAGATGAGGACAACAGACTGGTTACAAATAGGAAAAGGAGTACGTCAAGGCTGTATATTGTCACCCTGACTATTTAACTTATATGCCGAGTACATCATGAGAAACGCTGGGTTGGAGGAAGCACAAGCTGGAATCAAGGTTGCTGGGAGAAATATCAACAACCTCAGATATGCAGATCATACCACCCTTATGGCAGAAAGTGAAGAAGAACTAAGGAGCCTCTTGATGAAAGTGAAAGAGGAGAGTGAAAAATTTGGCTTAAAGCTCAACATTCATGAAAACTAAGATCATGGCATCCAGTTTCATCACTTCTTGGCAAATAGATGGGGAAACATTAGAAACAGTGTTAGATTTTATTTTGGGGGGCTCCAAAATCACTGCAGATGGTGAATGCAGCCATGAAATTAAAACATGCTTACTCCTTGGAAGGAAAATGATGACCACCTAGACAGCATATAAAAAAGCAGAGACATTACTTTATCCACAAAGGTCCATCTAGTCAAGGTTATGGTTTTTTCCAGTGGTTATGTATGGATGTGAGTTGGACAATAAAGAAAGCTGAGCACCGAAGAATTGATGCCTTTGAACTGTGCTGTTGGAGAAGACTCCTGAGAGTCCCTTGGACTGCAAGGAGATCCAACCAGTCCATCCTAAAGGAAATCAGTCCTGGGTGTTCATTGGAAGGACAGATGTTGAAGCTGAAACTTCAATACTTTGGCCACCTGATATGAAGAGCTGACTCATTTGAAAATACCATGATGCTGGAAAAGATTGAGGGCAGGAGAAGGGGATGACAGGTGATTAGATGATTGGATGGCATCACTGATTCAATGAACATGTGTTTCGATGGACTCCAGGAGTTGGTGATGGACAGGGAGGCCTGGCATGCTGCGGTTAATGGGGTCGCAAAGAGTCAGACATGACTGAGCAACTGAACTGAACTGAACTGACTGATGGGGAGGTATGATGTGGGCCTTTTCTTCATATGCTTAATTACTATCTCTACATATTTTTTGATGAGGTGTCTATTAAAATTCCTTGGCCCATTTTTCAAGGGGGCTGTTTATTTTAATATCGTGAGTCCTTTGTGTATTTTCTACAGTATTCTTTGTTCAGAAGTGTATTTTGAAAATATTTTCTCTCAGTCTGTGGCTCACCTTTGACTTCTCTTGACACACTCTTTGACATAACAGAAGTTTTTTATTTTAATGAAGCCCAACTTATTTCTTTTATGTGCCTTTGGTTTTATATCTAAAAAGCTAGCATCATAGCCATGGTCTTGTAGATTTTTCACGTATGTTGTTTTCTGCTGCTGCTGCTAAGTCACTTCAGTCATGTCCGACTCTGTGTGACCCCATAGACGGCAGCCCACCAGGTTCTCCCATCCCTGGGATTCTCCAGGCAAGAATACTGGAGTGGGTTGCCATCTAGGAGCTTCATTATTTTTTCTATTTACATTTATGTCTACGGTTAGTTTTGAGTTCATTTTTATGAAAGGTGTTAAGTCTATTTCTAGAGTTATGTTTTTGAAAGTGGATGAACTATTTTTACAGCGTTATTTATTGAAGAGACTGTCTTGACTCCATTGCACTGTCTTTGTCCTTCACCAAATATGAAATTGTGTGCTACGTGCTTAATCACTCAGTTATGTCCAACTCTTTGCAACCCCATAGACTGTAGCCTGCCAGACTCCTCTTCAGGAGAATCCCCAGGCACAAATACTGGAATGGGTTGCCCATTTCCTTCTCCAGGAGTTCTTCCAAACCACAGATCGAACCCAGGTCTCCTGCATTACAGGAAGATTCTTTATCATCTGAGCCACGAACGAAGCCCATTTCTGAGTTCCATATATTGTTCTATTGATTTATTTTGTCTGTTTTATCAGTGTTACCACACTGTCTTGATTACTGTAGCTTTATAATAATTCTTTAAGATGGTATTATCAGTCCACCAACTTTTTGTTCTTTTCCTCAATGTCATTTTGACTATTCTTGGGTCTTTTGTCTCTCCATTTCAATGTTAGAATAGGTTTATCCATAGAATCTGCAAATCAAGAAGAACTGACATCTTGACAATACAGAGCCTTCCTATTAATAAACANCACTGACTCGATGGACATGGGTTTGGGTGAACTCCAGGAGTTGGTGATGGACAGGGAGGCCTGGTGTGCAGCAATTCATGGGGTCACAAAGAACTGGACATGACTGAGTGACTGAACTGAACTGAAAGATTTTCCTGAATGATACAGAGATGTTGAAAATACAAATAGAAAGTGATTGCAATTTTGTCAGATACTGACCCATGGGCAAGAATTTGTAGTTTCATTAAGGACTTGAGGGAATTTGTAATGCTGTCAGATGATAAAATTGACAGCTGGGTGTTTTGGTAGGAAATCGAGGTGCTGATGGCTCATCAATCTGCTTGGTAGTGATCTGTTTTCAATGGATTTATGTATCTATCTTGGTTGTTGCCAGCGTGTCCTTTACCTACATTAAATAAATGTGTATATTTTGCTTGTGACAGCTGACATTTTTTATTTTATTAAACAATCATCTTTGATTATATGACATCTCAGATTGGAGGGGAAAAATGCTAACGCACATAAATGGAAAAGAAGAAAGAGGAAACTACTCTAAAATGGAAACTGTTGGAAACGTTTTCAACGGTGGAGGCACAGAAGTTGAGAATGTAGATAAAGATGTTTGCTCAGATACTCTGAGACCAAATATCTTTTGAAGGAGAAACAAATCTTTCTACAATTACTAAGTAAAATTGGTTCAGCAAAATACTGTTCTTATTATCAAAATAAAAACCTAACTTGCTTATCCACACACAACATTTCGGGATGGAGTATATATCCTCAGATGAAAGAACTATTGATTTATCTTATTTTCCTCATGGCACCCATATAGGGGAGAATAATCACACGGCAGATCCATTCAGGGCTGGGTCAGTCATTCATCAGGTGTTCCCTAACCTCTGCCTAGCGATTAAAATGATAGCATTGCAAGAACAATAGCACATGTCAGAGATGTGGCATGCAGGGACTGAGTCTGATAATATTGCTTCCTTTCATTTCCTTTTAAACAAGTCAGTTTTATTTAATAGTGTAGTATGAACTCATTCCCATAGTTGACATGAGGAAGGGTGATATTCACAATTGGAACACGATCGCTATTATTAAAATTTGAATAAAAGAGAATTACAAAATCAAGTCATCTTTCAGAATCAGAAGGATTTATAACCTTTTAAAATAATATTTTGCTTCCTGAAAATGGTCTTAAATATTCTTAAATAGTCATATATCCATATGTGTTATCATTGACAAATATTAACAGCATTAATTGCTCTTATCATAAATGGGTGAACATTTCTGATGCCAGGTGAAAGTCCAAGAAGGAGAGTGTTTGTGTCATAACATGTCAAAAGGTTAAATAGAAAGAAAAACTATCAGTGACCTTGACAGGAACTATTTCAGTCTTGGAGACAAAAATCTTGTTTGAAGTGAATGAAATAGAGAACACAGGAGATCTGACTAACACTTTTGAGAAGTTGATTTTATTTTATTTTTTCAGGTTGTATAATGTGATTTTTAAAAGCTCTGCAGTGTAATGATATAATATATGTGCCATGCTGTGCTGTTCCTAGTTGCTCAGTCGTGTCGGAATCTTTGTGACCCAATGGACTGCAGCTCTCCAGGCTCCTCTGTCCATGGGATTCTCCAGGCAAGAATATTGGAGTGGGTTGCCATGCCCTCCTCCAGGGGATCTTTCCAACTCAGGGATCAACCCAGGTCTCCTGCATTGCAGGTGGATTCTTTATAGTTTGAGCCACAAGGGAAGCCTACAGTTCAGTTCAGTTCAGTCGCTCAGTCATGTCCGACTCTTTGCGACCCCATGGACTGCAGCATGCCAGGGTTTCCTGTCCATCACCAACTCCTGGAGTTTACTCAAACTCATGTCCATTGAGTCGGTGATGCCATCCATCCATCTCATCCTCTTTCATCCCCTTCTCCTCCTTCCCTCAATCTTTCCCAGCATCAGGGTCTTTTCTAATGAGTCAGTTCTTTGCATCAAGTGGCCAAAGGATTGGAGTTTCAAGTTCAACATCAGTAATTCCAATGAACATTCAGAACCGATCTCCATTAGATTCATCCCCTTCTCCTCCTTCCCTCAATCTTTCCCAGCATCAGGGTCTTTTCTAATGAGTCAGTTCTTTGCATCAAGTGGCCAAAGGATTGGAGTTTCAAGTTCAACATCAGTAATTCCAATGAACATTCAGAACCGATCTCCATTAGGATGGACTGGTTTGATCTCCTTGCAGTCCAAGGGACTCTTAAGAGTCCAAGGGAAGCCCACGCTGCAAAATAATGATCACAATTGAGTTAATTAACACATCCATAACCTCAGTGTGCTATGTCACTTCAGTCATGTCTGACTCTTTGTGACCCTGTGGAGTGTAGCCTCAAAGCTCCTGTCCATGCAATTCTCCATGAAAGAATAGTGGAATCGGTTGCCATTTCCTTCTTCAGGGAACTTCCTGACCCAGGAATCAAACCTACTTCTCTTATGGCTCCTGAATTGGCAGGCAGGTTATTTATCACTGGCATCACCTGGGAAGCCCTATAACCTCACTAGTTACCATTTTTGGGGGGTATGTGTAGTGAGAACATTTAAAATCTACTCAGCAAATTTCAAGGATCCAANTCTCTTATGGCTCCTGAATTGGCAGGCAGGTTATTTATCACTGGCATCACCTGGGAAGCCCTATAACCTCACTAGTTACCATTTTTGGGGGGTATGTGTAGTGAGAACATTTAAAATCTACTCAGCAAATTTCAAGGATCCAATAAAATAATTATTAGCTGAAACCACTGTGTTGTACACTGGATTTCCAGAGCTTATTTGTCTTATAACTGAAAGTTTGTGCTCTATGACCAACATCTCCCTATTTTTCTCACCCCTGGAAACCTCTGGAAGCTACTAGTCAATTCTCTGATTCCTTGCTTGACATTTTTAGATTCCTCATATAAATTTTGCTCTCAGGGATAGCAGGGAAGGAATGGCTACCAAAAGGGGATTTGAAGTCTTGGAAGTTTTTCTTCAGTTACAAGAAATAATATATTGTATTAGTGAAATTATGGGAATACTACAATAAAAATGGAAAATTGACAATGTAGGGGATATGGAATATAACTGCAGGAATGATAGTTTTAAGTAGGTGAAAAGGGATAGGATCTATCGTACAGAAGAAGACCAAGCTTTATAAAGGAACATGGACAATTCATTCATTGTAACACGGAAGAAAAAATAAAGGATACAATCCTCAANATATGAAATAAATATCTCATGTTTATCTATTTCATGTGAGATAAACATTGCATATTTATATCATATTTAGGGAAAATCTATGTATGCTCAGAAAATATATGCTTTTGTTTGCACGTTTCAAGATTTTATACTTGTTTTATCATACTGTGTGCATCCTTCAGTAAACTTTTTTGGTCTCAAATTCATTTGTGAGATTTATCCATGCAGATACATGTATCTCTAGGTATTCATTTTTACTGTTAAACAAAATTTACTTTATGAATTTATCAATAATACTCTGTGTGCATGCTAAGCTGCTTCAGTCATGTCTGACTCTTTGTGACCCTAAGGACTCTAGCCCACCAGGCTCCTCTGTCCATGGGATCCTCCAGGCAAGAATCCTGGTGGGTTGCTAGGCCTTCCTCTGGGTGTCTTCCTGACCCAGGGATGGAACCTGTGTCTCTTACATCTCCTGCCTTGGCAAATGGGTTCTTTACCACTACCGCCACCTGGCAGGCCCCCAATAATAATATATTGAATTGTAAATAAATGTATATTTGTGTTGTTTCCATTTTTCTTTCATTTGAAAATATTGCAATAAGTAGCTTTGAATGACTCCTTATAAACAAGTAGAGAGTCTCTCTAAGGGTCAACAGTTCTTAAATTGTACTTTGGGATCTGTGTCTGTGAGGCCAAAGTTATTTTTACAAAATAACATTATTGCTTGTGTTTTTCATGCTCATTCTTTCCCAAGTGGAGTTTTCCAGAGGTAACATGGCATGTCCTATTGCAACAAAGTGAATGTGGAGGTAGACAAGCAGTAAAAAGATTTGCAGAAAAGCACAAGTTTCTCTTTTTCACTTTTCTTCTTCTTTAAAATGTAGTTATGAAGAATGTGTTATGTATATTAATGCATAAATGACTTATTATTTTTGTTTTAAAAGTAAACAGTAAATATTGAAAGCTTTATTTCAATATCATATTATTAAAACTGATAAATATAATATTTATAGACGTGTTTTATATGTTCATTATTCTCGATAAATCTTAAAACTCTAAGACTGCATTTTGTCATATGCTTTTTGACATCTAAATTTCTTCTCCTGTGAACTATGTGTGTATTAGGTATCATAAAGTGTTGGATGACATACTATAAAACTAATTTTTTGACATAGTTATCAGAATGTAGAATAATTTCATCACATTTGCTACTCTCTGCCAGTGTAATTGTGGTGTTTTCACGTCACTGTACATGTGCAATCCTTTTGTTTGCTTCTTGGAATCACTCTCATAGCTTGAAGGACCATGTCCCAGGGTCCCTGAAGGACAGTTAAATCCTGTTTTCTGGGAGCATGCTCCCATATTGAAAAAACTCTTATTTATTTGTCCACAACATGCTCAGGTTTTAAGCTGAGGAATAAATTTGGGGCAACAGACACAGAGAAACACTGTAACACTACTTAATTGCGTTCTGAATGTACACTTTTTTAGTAGTCTGGGGAAATATTTATTATATCCATGCTCAATTTTAAAATGAGAAAACCTAAGGAATCACCCCACTAATATTTTCAAAAACAGATCCTTACCATTTCTAACTTGTCCTGATGTAATACAGTTAGTATGAGCTTTATAATTTAAAGCTTTGCCTGAAGCCTATTATGAGAAATTGCCATGTAGTTTTTAGGCCACAGTGTATCATTTTGGTCAAAAATGCAGCTTGTACACTTAAGATCTTCAGGTGCTGTGTAACTTCAATTCAAGAGAGCACTCTTAGCCCGTTCCCAGTGTCATCTGGCCCTCTTATTTACAGCTGACAAACTCAGCAGGGATAATTTCCCTAGGACTGTATGTCATCCAGAAATGAAGGAACATTTTGTTAACTACACATAGCTGGAGTTCACTGAGGAGTGAAGCTATTGGATTTCCTCTCTGAAGGGAAGGAACAAATAATGATGAAAATCATCACTCAAAAATAAAATGTTTCAAAATGTCAATACCTTTTGTTTTATAATAGAGATAATTAACGTTTGTAGTAAATTGACTATTTCACTGGCAAGGATTTTTGNTATTGGATTTCCTCTCTGAAGGGAAGGAACAAATAATGATGAAAATCATCACTCAAAAATAAAATGTTTCAAAATGTCAATACCTTTTGTTTTATAATAGAGATAATTAACGTTTGTAGTAAATTGACTATTTCACTGGCAAGGATTTTGTGAATAAACTGAAACCATTGGAGGTTAAGTTGTGTACCAAGGTCAAACAGTTGTTTAGTGACAGAGCTTGGCATAGTGTGGTCCCTAGAATTGATTCCTTTCTAATAATTAAGAGATTATTTTCTGATTGTTTGCTTGTTATGTAAGGTTGGATGATTGATCACATTCCAGTCTTGGTTCTTATATCACTCCAACTTTTAGTTGTCTTTTTTTTTCTTGCAATGTCTGTTACACTGACTTGCCAGTTTGAGTTTCCAGAAGTGTTGAAGTGAGGTACCACTAAAAAGCATAGGCTTGGGATTCAGATCATGTGACCAGATTATCACTATGTTGTTCTAGTGTTAATTGTTATTTTGTTGTGCATTTGTAAAGTCTCCCTCCATCTCTGTCCACAATTTTGGTTCTCTACCCTGGGAATTAGCAACTAAACAACAATTTATTTATTTTTTACAGTTTATCCTTGAACAACATGGGGATTCTCTGCATATAATTTGTAGCTGGTCTTCAGTACCCATGGTTCCTCTACATTCATGGATTCAGCCAACCATGGAAGACTCCTGTCATATTTACTGTTGAAAAATATTTGTGTGTAAGTGGACCTGTGCATTTCTAACTCGTGTTATCCAAAGGTCAACTGTACTTAAAATGTTTATTATCTCCCTATTGCCATCAGGGTAAAATGAAAACATCTTATTAAAGGTTACCAATTCAATTATTTTCTACCCCACAGCTTCTCCAGCTTTAAAGAGGATAGGAATCTCCTGTGGATCTTGTTGAAATGTAGATTCAGAATCAGTAGGTTCAGAGAGGGGCTTGATCTTCTATATTTAATTATTTATTTAAATTTTTTTAAATTGAAGAATAAAGAATCTGCCTTCAATGCAGAAGACCTGGGATTGATCCCTGGGTTGGGAAGATCCCCTGGAGAAGTAAATGACAATCCACTCCAGTATTATTGCCTGGAGAATTCCAAGGACAGAGGAGCCTGGCAGGCTACAGTCCATGGGGTTGAAAGAATTGTGTTCAGAGAGGGGCTTGATCTTCTATATTTAATTATTTATTTAAATTTTTTTAAATTGAAGAATAAAGAATCTGCCTTCAATGCAGAAGACCTGGGATTGATCCCTGGGTTGGGAAGATCCCCTGGAGAAGGAAATGACAATCCACTCCAGTATTATTGCCTGGAGAATTCCAAGGACAGAGGAGCCTGGCAGGCTACAGTCCATGGGGTTGAAAGAATTGAACATGGCTGAACGTCTAGCACTAATACTAACTAGCAAACATATTTGTATAAATTGCAAAATGGCAACTGCAGTAAGTAAGTCTAGTTATCATCTTGTATTGAGAACTTTTAAGATCTACTCTTTTAGCAACTTTCAAATATACAATAGTGTATCATAACTATATTATATATTACATATAACTATGCTACATATTATAACTACCACTATAACCATAATCACCATGCTATACATTACATTCCCATGGCTTATTTATTTGGTATTCATTTGTATTGAGTAATAAATTTCAACTGTTTTATATCTTATTTAACAGAATTTCATTTAATTTAGTTCAAAAATTCCTGGTCATATTTTATAGCTTATGTTTCTTTCTTGTTTTTCATTTTAGTGTATTAATATGTCAAACTTTGTTATTTCATATTATTTATCTGATAATGCTAACTAAAAAGTTGTTGTAGGTTAGAATATATTGTAGGTTAGAATCTGTCTCTTATACACATCTACTTTCTTCAATTTAAGTCTGAATTTGGAAATAAGGAGTTCATGATCTGAGCCACAGTCAGCTCCTGGTCTTGTTTTTGNTCATTTTAGTATATTAACATGTCAAACTTTGTTATTTCATATTATTTATCTGATAATGCTAACTAAAAAGTTGTTGTAGGTTAGAATATATTTTAGGTTAGAATATACTGTTTGTTATTTTTTGACTCTCTCAAAGTGTATTATTCCCTTATCTATTTTATGATTTTTTTCATTACGAGCTCATGCACATTTAAATGAAATGTTCCAAATTTTCCTTTGCATTCCCCAGATGCCTAGGCTTATATTTTTGCTCAGAGTTTTTTGTTTGTTGTTTGCTTTATTTTTAGCCACAAAGCTAGAAAGAATTGTTTCTCTTAATTTAAATAAACTTGGCCTCATGCTAGAGATTCTTGAGAGGAAAAACGATGTTTTACTGTCCACTTGAGTCAATGCTGAAGGTGGACAGTATTCTTATAATCCTCTGTATTTAAGTATTTTTAAATCTTCTCTAGATTCCTTTTTTCTTTCCTCTTTCTCTCCCTCTCTGTCCTCCATCCCTTCCTTCCTTCTTTCCTTTTTTATTCAAGTTGCAGAAAGTTTTTTATACTATATAGTATAAGCGTCTGCCTACAATGTGGGAGACCAGGGTTCGATCTCTGGGTCAGGAAGATCCCCTGGAGAAGGAAATGGCAACGCACTCCAGTACTCTTGCCTGGAAAATCCCATGGACTGAGGAGCCTGGTAGGCTACAGTCCATAGGGTAGCAAAGAGTCGGACACGACTGAGCAACTTCATTTCACTTCACTTCACTTCATACATATTAAACTAGCCTTACATTTTGGGAGACTTAATAAAATAATTTTTTTTAAAGTTTAGACTACTATATACTGGAAATCTTTCTTCACTTAGAAATTTCAACTTACTAATGGAAGCTGAACTCTTATTTCTTTTCTTTTATGTGTTATTTTACTTTTTGGTCCTTCAATAAGCTCATTTTTCAGTCGAATAAGGAAAGTGTAAAACATATAAAACCTTATTTCCCATGGCATGAATTTTTACTTACATTTTATATTTTAAGAAAAATTTTAATGCATAAGGAAAAACAATAGGGCAAGTATAATATTAATAATCACATTATAAATGAGAATCCTGGAACATTAAAAAAATAAGGCAATGAGATCACAGATCCATAGAAAATCACTTTCTGGCAGCCCAATAACAAATGCCTGCTCTTTATACACCTAATTTGATGTCTTATTGTGATTACACTATGGTCAACTTTAAGGTCTTTTCTTTCCATGTAAATTTTGTATCTGACAGTTTTTTCTGTATCAGAATTGCAGCAAACTCTCTATGCTACTCAAAAGTGTCACACGCACACAAAGAAGTTGGATTTTACTTTTAAGATTTCTGTTATTTTAGAGTACTAGAATGGAATATAGTCTTTTAAGTTTGGGGGAAACGTAAGACATCTTAATAACTGCTATTTTCATTTTTTTCCCCACTTCTCATCTTGGAAAACAAAGAGCACTCAATTATGCTCTGACTGACACTGAAATATAAAAGAGCAAATAAAAAATTCACGATGACCTTTGAGAACATGGCACACAGAGCATGTCGAATATGTAGCTTTCGTTTCTAATCCAAATTAAAGGGTCACAGAGCACAGAAAATTGCCAGTGTCGTAAGTGGCTATAAATCATGGCTCTTCAAAGAAATCAAAGTCAGCTTTGAATGCTTAAAAAAAAATNTGGCACACAGAGCATGTCGAATATGTAGCTTTCGTTTCTAATCCAAATTAAAGGGTCACAGAGCACAGAAAATTGCCAGTGTCGTAAGTGGCTATAAATCATGGCTCTTCAAAGAAATCAAAGTCAGCTTTGAATGCTTTAAAAAAAAATCCTGATCTATGAGCTATTATTAACATTTAATAGCAAGTCATTTTAGGTCATATCAAGGTAGAGAACTATAGAAACTCAAGCACAAGTTTTATATATTTTATGTTTCTATAGTGTTTGAGGGAGTTACTTTATGAGCTGGTATTTCAAACAGCTTTTATATTTACGCAGATTTAAGGAGATTATTCTTGCCTGGAGAGCCCATGGACAGAGGAGCCTGGCAAGCTGCAGTCCATAGGGTTACACAGAGTCAGACATGACTGAAGCAACAGTATGCACATTGGCAAAACAATTACAGAAAGAGCTTATATGACTCTGACCTTCTAAGAGAATGTTTATCAAAAACACAGTGACTCTAAAGCTACTTCTTGTCATAGGGCACGTAGTGAACATGAATGAAAAGGGCTTTACTTGCATCCATGCAAAACCAAGCTAGTTTTAAGTTAAAGACATGCTTCATGGCTAAGAAAATATCAGAAGATATTCAGATTTTGACTTCCTAGCCCACCATCCCTCTCCTTGGAAAATATTACTTCAAATTAATTTCTTACTTCACTTTATTTGGGATGCCTTTCTTTACGTTTTGGAGTTCTCATGTCTATGTCAGTCTTAGCATGATTCCCAGTCCCATCTTTATAAAGTATATTCTTTTCTAAATTATCCCATTTCCAACTCAGAATTAGTGGCCGAAAACTTAAAAGTTATTCATTGTCTCTCTTCTTGACATTTCTANTTACTTCACTTTATTTGGGATGCCTTTCTTTACGTTTTGGAGTTCTCATGTCTATGTCAGTCTTAGCATGATTCCCAGTCCCATCTTTATAAAGTATATTCTTTTCTAAATTATCACATTTCCAACTCAAAATTAGTGGCCAAAAACTTAAAAGTTATTCATTGTCTCTCTTCTTGACATTTCTATTTATTTGAATTTAATAGTCACTTACATGAATGTTTTGAAAACAGAATGTGCTTATTTGTAAAGCAAAATACTTATTTCTTCATTTGTCAAATATGTGAAGAAAAATGTGAAAGTTTAATAGTTATTAAAAGAGATAATTTAGATATTAATAGAGATAATTTACTAATAAAACAGCAACAAAAGAATTCTATTCAAGGTCTTGTAAAGAAAATGAGGAATTAAGTTTTAAACACGTCTAGTTTTTGAGTGTGGAAATGACTTATGAAATCCTTCTTTGAAAGGGAAAATATAAAATCATAAATACACATTTTTAAGTAGAGAAACAGATTTTATTAAAAAGAACATTTGAAATGAATCTCAAAAACCTAAAATTAAAATGAGGAATTAAGTTTTAAACACGTCTAGTTTTTGAGTGTGGAAATGACTTATGAAATCCTTCTTTGAAAGGGAAAATATAAAATCATAAATACACATTTTTAAGTAGAGAAACAGATTTTATTAAAAAGAACATTTGAAATGAATCTCAAAAACCTAAAATATTTTTGCTTTTTAAAAACATTATGTTGTACATTACTTATATGAAAATTAACAGACATAGCTTAAATGTTCATGTTGTTAGAGTAGGTCTGTTAATTAAAAGGGTTAAAGTAAGCTGTTAAGTTAAATTTAACTCTGATAGGTTAAATAATAGGTTGTTTATATTGGAAACTCAAGGTCTAAAAAAAACCAAAAACCAAAAAACACCTCCCTAAGCATTCTCTTGCTGTCAAGTTTCTTTACTGCTGACATACAAGTTTAACCTTTAGAATTATATTATTTCCAAATGTGTGTTTGCTGTTTTTTAAAAAAATGTATTGAGTCATAGCATGTGATTTTCACAAAGTTTAAAGAAAGTCTTGAAAAAGATAAGCTAAAGTTTATTTAGCCAAACATAACCTTTGAATTTAATATTTTAACAGGTGCCTGCAGGACGGCAAGTCTAATTATCTAATATATACTTTTTACAGTGTACCTGATGCTTCAAAAGGAAGCTGTGGTTATATACAGAGATTTTGCAGTGATCTGCATAGAACTGGGCTTTCCAGATAGTGCTAGTGGTAAAGAACCTGCCTGCCAATGCAGGAGACATGAGTTCAATCTCTGGATCGGGAAGATCTCCTGGAGAAGGGCATGGAAACCCTCTCCAGTATTCTTTTTTTTTTAGGGCTATCCTAATTTTTTTTTTTTTTTTAAGAGCTTCCATTTTACTTTATTTTACTTTACAGTACTCTATTGGTTTTGGCATACATTGACATGAATCTGCCACGGGTGTACACGAACTCCCAAACATGAACCTCCCTCCCATCTCCCACCCCACATCATCCCTCCAGATCACCCCCATACACCAGCCCTAAGCATCCTGCATCCTGCATTGAACATAGACTGGCGATTCATTTCTTACATGATAGTATACATATTTCAATGCTATTCTCCCAAATCATCCCACCCTCTCCCTCTCCCTCTCCCTCACCCTCAGAGTCCAAAAGTCCGCTCTACACATCTGTGTCTCTTTTGCTATCTTGCATACAGGGTCCTCATTACCATCTTTCTAAATTCCATATATATGTGT
>SJYX01023741.1:136313-168061 GCA_006410675.1 Oreotragus oreotragus
CAGTAGTAGATATAATGGTCATCTGAGTTAAATTCACCCATTCCAGTCCATTTTAGTTCGCTGATTCCTAGAATGTCGACGTTCACCCTTGCCATCTCTTGTTTGACCACTTCCAATTTGCCTTGATTCATGGACCTGACATTCCAGGTTCCTATGCAATATTGTTCTTTACAGCATCGGATCTTGCTTCTATCACCAGTCACATGCACAACTGGGTATTGTTTTTGCTTTGGCTCCATCCCTTCATTCTTTCTGGAGTTATTTCTCCACTGATCTCCAGTAGCATATTGGGCACCTAACAACCTGGGGAGATTCTCTTTTGATATCCTATCATTTTGCCTTTTCATACTGTTCATGGGGTTCTCAAGGCTAGAATACTGAAGCGGCTTGCCATTCCCTTCTCCAGTGGACCACGTTCTGTCAGACCTCTCCACCATGACCCGCCCGTCTTGGGTTGCCCTGCAGGCATGGCTTGGTTTCATTGAGTTAGACAAGGCTGTGGTCCTAGTGTGATTAGATTGACTAGTTTTCTGTGAGTATGGTTTCAGTGTGTCTGCCCTCTGATGCCCTCTTGCAACACCTACCATCTTCTTGGGTTTCTCTTACCTTGGGCGTCGGGTATCTCTTCACAGCTGCTCCAGCAAAGCACAGCTGCTGCTCCTTACCTTGGACGAGGGGTATCTCCTTACCGCCGCCCTTCCTGACCTTCAACATGGGATAGCTCCTCTAGGCCCTCCTGAGCCTGTGCAGCCATCGCTCCTTGGGTTGCTCCTCATGGCTGCCAGCCCTGGCCTCGGGCATGGGTGGTTCCTCCCAGCTGCTGCCCCTGGCCTCAGGCTTGCGGTGGCTCCTCAGGGTCACTGCCCCTGGTCTCTGGCGCAAGATTTCTCCTCCCGGCCGCCCCTGACCTCAGACCCAGGAGAGTTCTTCCCAACCGCCGCCCCTGAACTCGGATGCGGGGTGTCTCCTCCCAGCTGTCACTGGCCTCGGGCACAGGGTAGCTCCTCTCGGCCGTTCCCGCGCCGGTCACAGCTTGGCACTCTAGGCCGCTGCTCCTGACCTTGGACATGGGGTAGCTCCTCTCACAGCCGCCTGTGCTTAGTGCGCTGGCCGGCTCTTGCAGCCGCCTAGAGACAAATAATTGAATCAAGTATTATCATGCAGAGCTAAAATTTGAGAATCATACTATGAAATATTCAGGTATATTTCACATGCTTTATTAATGAAGAGGTCACTAAAGATACTCAGGCATTTCTTTTAGAAACACTTATAAGTGAAACTGCACAGTGAGACAAGCCAGATATGATCTGAAGTAGAGGTGAATTACTGAAGAATTAAGAACTTTTTCTTTTTAATATTTAAGAGTCAAAGGATAAGCTCACTTGGCAAAAGTTTAAGGATGCAATAATTAGAGCTAAGCATTGTTTCTAAAAGCAAATGAAAATACTAAAGAGAAGAATACTTTAGAATTTGTGAATACTAAACAGAAGAAAAACCCTTTTCACAATTAGTAAACCACTAGCATCAATGAATCAGGAGAAGAAACTAACAAACGTCAAAGAAGATTTTACATAAAAGCCAAAGGGTATTTGAACTGCTAAGAAAAAACTTACAATGAAATTGATCTTCCTATTGCCATGGAGTCAGAAATTAGAAATGTAAAAAGTGATTCATACTCCTGATGATGGGCTAAGACAGGGCAACTGGAAAATGACATAATGAGGAAAATATGTAAGGAGAGAAATCTTGTCACTGGAGGAAACGTCAGAGACAGGTTGCTTTTTTTCTTAAGGGGATAACAGAGGTAGCTGAAGGACTTATTGACCATTTTCAGCTAAGACTGGGTGCTGATTTAGATATATTTTTGCTCAAGTAGCTGTGAGTCTTGACAAGTTCTCTAAAACCTTTCTATCTTAGTGCATTAATGTAGAAAAAGGACTCAGGAACTTCTAGTTCTAAAATTCCAAGATTCCTTTTTGGTCAGAATTAGGAGATCTATCTTCTTTAGAGAAAAACTAATAACTAACCCAATGATAAACTTTTTAGTGGGACATGACGTGTATTTCTCTGAGACTGGTTCAGTGGTCATGTTGAACTCCCTTATTTAACTTTTCAGTCTCTTTGCTGTTTTAGCTTATTTAATTGATAAGTTTATTTAACTTATATGCAGAGTAAATCATGTAAAACGCAGGGCTGGGTGAATGAAGCACAAGCTGAAATCAACATTGCCGTCAGAAATATCAATCACCTCAGATATTCAGATGACACCACCCTTATGGCAGAGAGTGAAGAGGAACTGAAGAGCCTCTTGATGAAAGTGAAAGAAGAGAGTGAAAATGCTAGCTTAAAGCTCAACATTCAAAAAACTAAGATCATGGCATCCGGTCACATCACTTCATGGCAAATAGATGGGGAAACAGTGGAAACATTGACAGACTTTATTTTCTTGGGCTCCAAAATCACTGCAGATGGTGACTAAAAAACATGAAATTAAAAGACACTTGCTTCTTGGAAGAAAAGCTATGACAAAACTAGACAGCATATTAAAAAGCAGACATTACTTTATCAACAAAGGTCCATCTAGTCAAAGTCATGGTTTTTCCAGAAGTCATGTATGGATGTGAGAGTTGGACTATAAAGAAAACTGAGCACCAAAGAATTAATGCTTTTGAACTGTGGTGTTGGAGAAGATTCTTGAGAGTCTGCAGGAAGATGAAACCAGTCCATTCTAAAGGTAATCAGTTCTAATTATTCATCAGAAGGACTGATGCTGAAGCTGAAACTCCTATACTTTGGCCACATGATCCAAAGAGCTGACTCATTTGAAAAGACCCTGATGCTTGGAAAGATTGAAGGCAGGAGGAGAAGGGGATAACAGAGGATGAGATGATTGGATGGCCTCACCTACTCGACGGACATGCATTTGAGCAAACTCTGGGAGTTGGTGTTGGACAGGGAAGCCTCCTCTGTCCTTGGTGTCGGAAGGATTCGGACATGACTGAGCAACTGAACTGAACTGAACTTATTGTTTTAATAGTGAGATCTAATCCTGTCTTGGAAAATTGTATTAGTTTGCTAGATCTGTCATAACAAAACACCACAATCTGGGTGCTTTAACCAACAGTTATTTTCTCTCAGTTCTGGAGGCAGGGAAGATCAAGGTGCTGGAAGATTCAGTGTCTGAAGAGAGTTGTTTCCTGATTCATAGACAAATGTCTTTTCATGATTAAACAACAAAGAGTGAGATTTCTGGTTACATGGAAATGTATGCTTAACTTTATAAGAGAAACACTATTTTCTGAAGTAGTTGCATTGCATCACATTTCTCTCTTCTGTTATGAATGTCCTAATTACCTCATATTCTTGGAAGCACATAGTAGGTCAGTCTTTTTAATTTTAGACACTCTGTTTTGTGCAGTGATATCTTGTAGTTTTTACATGGATTTCCCCAATTATTAATTAGCAGCTTCTCAGGTGGCTCAGTGGTATAAAATCTGCCTGCCAATACGGGAGACATGGGTTTGATCCCTGGTTGGGGAAGATACCCTGGAGAAAGAAATGGCAATCCACTCCAGTGTTCTTACCTGGAAAATCCCATTATACAAAGGAGCCTGGCAGACTGGGCTACAATCTATGGGATCCCAAAGAGTCAGATACAACTGAGCTCACATACAATGATTAATTATGTTGAACATTTTTTTCATGTCCTGTCTGCCAAATGTACATTCTCTTTGATCAAGAGTCTATTCAAAGTTTTGCCTATTTATAATTGGGTTGTTTGTTTTGTTGTTACAGAGTTTTGATAATTCTATACATACATTGGAGGTAGGATATTTTTTCAAATGTGTTTTGCAAATATTTCTATCATTCTATATCTCTTAACTGTATCTTTCTAAGAGCAGATGTTTTTAATTGTGATGAAATCAAGCTTATAAACTTTTTTATTTTACAATTCATGATTTTAGGGGCTTCACTGTGGCTCAGATGATAAAGAATCTGCTTGTAATGCAGGAGACCTAGATTCAACCTCTGGATCAGAAAGATACCCTGGAGAAGGGAACGACTACCCACTCCAGTATTTTTGCCTAGAGAATTCCATGGACAGAGGAAACTGGTGGGCTACAGTCCCTGGGTCAGCAAAAGGTCAGAGACAACTGAGTGACTAACATTTTCACTTTTTAATGATTTTAGGCTTTAAGAAATATTTACTTAACCAACAACCACAAAGATGGAATCTGAATCTATTTACTTGGCTATGTGCTTTTTTTTTTTTCATTGAGGCTCAATATGGTGACTACATTGATTAATTTTCAGATATTGAACAAGGCTTGGATCCTGGGATTAAAAAAATGATATTCTTCTGCTAAAAAAGTTACTCATATGAAATATGATTAAATATGTACATGGAACAGAAGGGTGGATCAAGTGTTGAAAATTACAAATGAGGGAGAACCATAGTTCTTTTGTTAACTTATCTAAACTTACAAAATTTGTCTTAGTGTTGAAAGAAAATAACCTGATTCAATCACACTGTTTTTAGAGAGTCTTAACAGGAAAAGGGAAGCTGAGCTAGTATAGTGTGCCTACCATTAGGAAGTGTTTCCTATGGCTCTTGATTTTATTACTTTTTTCTAATGTCTGTCACTGAGTTAGAAAAGAGAACTCAGCACCTCATTACCCCTGTACATGCATATATTTTTATTTTATTATGTCTCCCAGATAATGCTCTATCTACAATAGAAGTTCTTCAATTTTTATGTCATTTGATTTCTCCTTTTGAAAGACTTCATTAATTAATAGTTAATTATAATTGATTTATGCACTTAAGAAAATAGAAGTAGTTAATTGGAAGTGTTGGCATGTTGCCCAAAAGAGTTTGGGAATATAATTGTTATTATGAAATGATATTCAAATTATTAGGCTACACATTTAAAAATGACAATAAACTGTGTGACGAAGTGTGAATTTGGAAAAAGAAGGAGTTTCAGAGAAAATTGATGTACATTATTTTAATAAATTATTGTTTTATTAGTAAAGTATTTTCATATACTTAAGCAGTTTAGTTCACAAAAATGTTTACTTAGCTTCAATTTATAAAATTAGGTGAGTGAATGTGGTCTTAAACCAGTTTTCAATGGGTGGAGAAGATGATTGGAATTCCTGGAATCAGGCTCCTGCAACAGGAGAAGGGGTTAGCAAGAAACAGCGAAGGAACACGTTCACCAACCTGCTCCTGAGATGGCTGGAGGTGGGCAGCTTCTCTCTGCTATGCAGGCAGCCACCAGAGGGACCTGACTGAGTCTTCCTTCATGTGATTGATGAGAAATTATGCAAATTACCTACATTTGTTAATGGCACTCAAAATTGCCTAGAAATCTTGAAATGTTACACTGTTTTTACTTTCCCAGGCTTTTCTCCAGCCTTCCCCACACAGTATTGCCTGACGATCCTGCCTCATACTTTATTGAACAAAATAGGCACAATTAAACAGCAACCTCTGTGTTTTTTTCACCTTTCAAATCTCCACATCCTTCTTTCCTCTCTATTCATTTTTTTTTGGTTTTTCTCTGATTTACTTAGACAGGCATGATTCCTTTTCTATAAGAGATGAATCCCTTTCCTTGTTGCATCTGTATCAGTCGTGTCTGACTCTTTGAGACCCCATGGACTGTAGCCTGCCAGACTCCTCTGTCCATGGGGTTCTCCAGGCAAGAAAATGCGAATGGGTAGCTATTCTCTTCTCCAGGGGATTTTCCTGACCTGGGGATTGAAACCGCATTGCAGGCAGATTCTTTACTGTCTGAAGCACCAGGGAAGTTCCCCTGCATCTGTCACTCTCTTTCAATATGTACATACATACATCCGTAGAGTAAGTCACAGGTAGTTATGCAAAGATTACTGAATTCATCAAGAGACCATGAATCATTGATGGTGAGTGACTAGAGGAATTTCTCCAACTATGAGGAAGCTCTTTCTCCCGTGAAAGAGCTAACAGTTAATCACTACTAACAGCCCAGAGAGCCCAAATACCAGATTACAGCTCAATCTTTGTCTCTTCATTCTCACTAAGCCGAGGGGAGTCACTAGCACCAAAATTAGTAGGAGAGAAGGAATGGAATATCTGTGGAGAAAAGCAACACCAGCATTCCTCTTCTCCACCCAAGGTTTGTTTCCGATAAACTGAGCTGAATGAGAGATTTGATGTAGATAAGACTGGAATTTCTAATATCTGAAGGTGGGATTGTTCATCAATATCTGCAAGTGACCTAGAAACTATGAAATCTACTTGTGTTATTATCTAGGTACAATGAAAGTAAATATATCTTCTCAGTGTGAAGATAAAGTAAAACAAAAAATTACATATATCCTATTCTATCCTGTAGAATAGAGAAACATGAAAGTTCTCTATACCTTTCCATTATCTACTTTAAAAACTTCAATTCAGTTCAGTTCAGTTGATCAGTTCTGTCTGACTCTTTGCGACCCCACGAATTGCAGCACGCCAGGACTCCCTGTCCATCACCAACTCCCAGAGTTCACTCAGACTCACGTCCATCGGGTCAGTGATGCCATCCAGCCATCTCATCCTCTGTCTCCTCTTCTCCTCCTGCCCCCAATCCTTCCCAGCATCAGAGTCTTTTGCAGTGAGTCAACTCTTCGCATGAAGTGGCCAAAGTACTGGAGTTTCATTCCCTCCAAAGAAATCCCAGGGCTGATCTCCTTCAGAATGGACTGGTTGGATCTCCTTGCAGTCCAAGGGACTCTCAAGAGTCTTCTCCAACACCACAGTTCAAAATTATCAATACTTCAGCACTCAGCCTTCTTCACAGTTCAACTCTCACATCCATACATAACCACTGGGAAAACCATAGTCTTGACTAGACAGACCTTTGTTGGCAAAGCAGCGTCTCTCCTTTTTAATATGTCTCTCCCTTTTAGATGTTTTTCTGGAACTCTCTTGCTTTTTCAATGATCCAGAGAATGTTGGCAATTTGATCTTTGGTTCCTCTGCCTTTTATAAAATGTTATTGTATGGCAGAACCAATATAGTATTGTAAAGTAAAATAAAAATAAATAAATAAATAAATAAAACCAGCTTGAACATCTGGAAGTTCCCGGTTCACATATTGCCTGTCTCTTATACACTCACATCCATACATAACCACTGGGAAAACCATAGTCTTGACTAGACAGACCTTTGTTGGTAAAGCAGTGTCTCTCCTTTTTAATATGTCTCTCCCTTTTAGATGTTTTTCTGGAACTCTCTTGCTTTTTCATTGATCCAGAGAATGTTGGCAATTTGATCTTTGGTTCCTCTGCCTTTTTTAAAATGTTGTTGTATGGCAGAACCAATATAGTATTGTAAAGTAAAATAAAAATAAATAAATAAATAAATAAAACCAGCTTGAACATCTGGAAGTTCCCGGTTCACGTATTGCTGAAGCCTGGCTTGGAGAATTTTGAGCATTACTTTACTAGCATGTAAGATGAGTGCAATTGTATATATTCCCATTAAAATACCAAAAAAAGTCCAAGAAGACACATTACACTATTAAGTACAATAGTGGCATAAAAATGAAGACTCTCAACAACAGGGTCCAAGTGAATATTTGCTACAAAATGTTTGCCGAATTCTAAGAGATAATAGCCAGAGGAGAGAGAAATTAAGAAATACAACTAATAGAGCAGAAACACTTTTCTGTCTGCAGCAGAGCAGTCTTCCCAGTTTGAAAAAGGTCAGGGAACAGCTGAGTTTTTCCTCTACTGACTTAGAGAGCCAGAGGACGCAATTCCTTCCTGGGGTCTTTTTGTCTGAAGTGGCCATAGTTTCCTTCTCCACTGCTCAGCTTCACTTTTGTCATACAGTAAGTGATTGCAACTCCAGTAGGAAGTGAAAGAATTGGTGTACCAAATCTTGAGAACCGTTTCTTCTAGGAAAGCTACTTTAAATGAGAATGATATAGAAAGAGGGCCAAGGAAGTACTTAAGACAATCTATATAACTTTGGCAGATTCTGCTCCTAGAACAGCTAATCAGACATCAATCTAAACCAGATCTTTTTGCATCATCTTGCATTTAATATTCAGTATAAAATATTATTTTATTTGCCATTATAAAAATAGTTTTAAGAAGTATCAGTTTATCTTTAGTATAGTTCTTAGAACTAACAATTTTATAGGGCCCAAGTCTAAAACTATTGGATATAATAGGGCATGTGGATTTCAAAATACTGTACAAATTATAAATTGTATCACATAATTTTTTTAACTATTAAAATTAAAGGAGGTGACTTTATATTAATATAGCTATTTTATATTGTCCCTATTAGTTCTTATATTAAAATCTCATGTATTGGCTACATGTAATATATAAATACTCATGGTATTAGGAAACCCTTCAGATTACATAATGAAGTTTAGGGTATGTCTAAATTTCATATATATATTTTGCAATTTATTTTGTTTCAAGATCTAAACATTTTCCTTATTATTTCTGTTGCCCAAATCCAAATGTAAACTAAATACTAGAATAGGTATAAAATATGTTTATCTGTTTAGAATAAATAAGACACTGTTTAGTATACTACCTTGACTGTCTCACTATCCTCAGGATATTTTAAATTTTACTTTCCAATATCAATGCTCTTTGAAATGAAATGAAACATCTTCTTTCAGCTAATAGCTGCTTGCATTTGATGAGATCTGTTAGTGTAAGACATGAAAATAAAATTAAAAAGCTTATTTAAAATTGTTACTGAGATATTAATGATGACTAGGGTAATTAAGTAGAAACGGAATCACCACCAATGGCTTATTAAGATCCATTTGCAAAGCCTCTAATGTTATAATATTTTCAGTAAGGGAGAGAGAGGATATTACTTTATAAAGTCTATGTCTTGTTTGAAGAGTAAAACTTTTTTATACAAAATGAAAGAAAGAAAGAAAGATAAGATAGAAGTTGGTCTTTGCAAAGAGTTATCTGAAAGCCTCAACTGAAAACAGAAGCTAGAGGTGAGTGGAACAGCTGCAAGACTATTGTCCTAGACAGGCAAGAGTGGTTGACAGGAATGGAAGCAGCATCAGTACCCACAGGAGGGAAACCCTTGCCTCATATAACTGCATTTAGGAGGAATCACAGACAACTCCATAATGGTGAATCTAGATGATCTGCGGAATGACAGTGCCATTAATTGGTTTGAAAATTTAAAGGTACATTAAAAGTTTCTCTGATGGTAAGTTTGAGGGTAGGCAGATTATGTCACTTGACATGTCCAGCAGATGTTTGGAAGAGAATGTCTTCACTAGGGGCTTCCCAGTTGGTGCAGTTGTAAAGAATCCACCTACCAATGCAGGAGACCCAAGAGACGTGGGGGCAAGCCCTGGGTTGGGAAGATCTAGGGGGAGAAAATGGCAATCCTCCAGTATACTTGCCTGGAAAATTTCATGGGCAGAGGAGCCTGGTGGGTTACAAGTCCATGAGGTCACAAAGAGTTGGACATGACTGAGTGACTGTGCAGACACACACACAGACACACAGACATACAGAGACACACACACACACGTTTATCTGGAGACATAGCTTAACTGTAAAAATATGAAGTTCATTGATGTAATAGAAATATTTTACCATAGAGGAATAGATAAATATCAACAGAAGATACTCAGATTAAAAAAAAAAAGTTTCTTCAATTAGCAATGTGCTGGGATTTGGGGAAGTTTAAAAAATTATTGATATATAAATATACATCCTAATGAGTTGACAAGACAAATGGTTTTAAACATATAAAATCACTGATGCCAATACCAAGTAGCATTGGATTCTGGAAACCTACCCATGCATTTGAGACTAACATGTTAATTTATTATATCAACATATGTGATTTTCTAAAACTTTACAGGTTTCCCTTCCCCACAGTTAACTCTTTCTTGCCTCACCCTCAGTCCTCAGCTTGCCCCTAGAATTGGTGTGCCAAGGAAGACAAAAGCAAGCCATTTTCAACTCTCTTCAGTTCAGTTCAGTTCAGTCGCTCAGTCGTGTCTGACTCTTTGCAACCCCATGAATCGCAGAATGCCAGGCCTCCCTGTTCATTACCATCTCTCGGAGTTCACTCAGACTTGCGTCCATCGAGTCCGTGATGCCATCCAGCCATCTCATCTGGGGTCGTCCCCTTCTCCTCCTGCCCCCAATCCCTCCCAGCATCAGAGTCTTTTCCAATGAGTCAACTCTTCGCACGAGGTGGCCAAAGTACTGGAGTTTCAGCTTTAGCATCAGTCCTTCCAAAGAAATCCCAGGGTTGATCTCCTTCAGAATAGACTGGTTGGATCTCCTTGCAGTCCAAGGGACTCTCAAGAGTCTTCNAGATGTGTATAAGAGACAGCCTTTAGGATGGACTGGTTGGATCTCCTTGCAGTCCAAGGGACTCTCAAGAGTCTTCTCCAATACCACAGTTCAAAAGCATCAATTCTTCAGTGCTCAGCCTTCTTCACAGTCTAACTCTCACATCCATACATGACCACAGAAAAAAACATAGCCTTGACTAGACGGAGCTTAATCAACAAAGTAATGTCTCTGCTTTTGAATATACTATCTAGGTTGGTCATAACTTTTCTTCCAAGGAGTAAGCGTCTCCTAAATTCATGGCTGCAGTCACCATCTGCAGTGATTTTGGAGCCCAAAAAAATAAAGTCTGACACTGTTTCCACTGTTTCTCCATCTATTTCCTATGAAGTGATGGGACTGGATGCCATGATCTTCATTTTCTGAATGTTGAGCTTTAAGCCAACTTTTTTACTCTCCTCTTTCACTTTCATCAAGAGGCTTTTTAGCTCCTCTTCACTTTCTGCCATAAGGGTGGTGTCATCTGCATATCTGAGGTGATTGATATTTTTCCTGGCAATCTTGATTCCAGCTTGTGTTTCTTCCAGTCCAGCGTTTGTCATGATGTACTCTGCATAGAAGTTAAATAATCAGGGTGACAATATACAGCCTTGACATACTCCTTTTCCTATTTGGAACCAGTCTGTTTCAACTCTCTTAAGAGTTTATAAATCTAGTTCTTTTTGAATCAAAAATTCTCTGATATCTTTTAAAAATATATACATATTAAAGTGATTAAGTTCCAATTCTTTGGCCACCTGATGTGAAGAGCTGACCTATTGGAAAAGACACTGATACTGGGAAAGATTGAAGGCAAAAGGAGAAGAGGGCACAGAGGATGAGATTATTAGATGGCATCACCGACTCAATGGACGTGAATTTGAGAGCATACTCTGGGAGACAGTGGAGGACAAAGGAGCCACAGTTTCACAAACAGTTGGATACAACCAAGCAACTGGAAAGCAACAACAAAGTGATTAAATCATTTATATCCTATCAAGAAGGTACCTTTAATTTTGAAAATTATAATCCATGAAATAGGTCCACTGATTTTTTTCTTTAGCTAGAACTTAGGCTTCAGTTTATGGCATAAACAGAAATAAAACAAAACATATGAAGTAACCTGTTTGGATGTAACTGTGACTATTTAGATAAAGGAAACCACATATTCGCCTCTCTGGACAGGGAGACCTTTTCAGACCCCAACATAAGAAGGAATATACCAGTAGAAAGAACAATCTCATTGAACTAACAGGGAACTGAAGTGACTTAGCAGCAGCAGAAGCAACAGGGAAAAATCAGAATTCCTGGCTGCAAAATTGCTTGGGATTTCCAAGAAACAATACAGCTGTATAGAGTCAGCATCTGGAAGTTCATTTGCCAAGTGCTATGGGCTTCCGTGGTGGCGCAGATGGTAAGGCGTCTGCCTGCAATGGGGGAGACCCAGGTTGGATCCCTGGGTTGGGAGATCCCTTGGAGAAGGAAATGGCAACCCACTCCAGAACCCTTGCCTGAAAAATTCCATGGACAGAGGAGCCTGGTGGGCTACGGTCCATGGGGTCACAGAGAGTCGGACACGACTGAGCGACTTTACACTCACAGTCTCATGTTGCACACTTGCTGCGGGTGACTCTGTGAGACTGCAGGCTGAGCGGAGGTAAGGGGGAGAGGTCCTCAGGGCTCGGAAGTGGTGAGGTTCTGGCTCCATTCCTCGCTCTGGGTGTGCGATGAAGATTGTAGAATACTCCCCTGTTAGGAGTCAGAACCAAACTTTAGAATAAAGGAATGTGGCCAAAACTTCCAGAACTATGTTGAATAGTAGCGGTGAAAGTGGACATCCTTGTCTTGTTCCTGACTTTAGGGGAAATGCTTTCAATTTTTCACCATTAAGGATAATGTTCGCTGTGGGTTTGTCATATATAGCTTTTATTATGCTGAGGTATGTTCCTTCTATTCCTGCTTTCTGGACTCTAGACTAAACTTAAAAGACTAGACTTAGAAAGATCAGGTGAATTAATCTGCAATTTAGCTTATTTCCTGGGAACTTTAAAAAGAAGTAAATGTAAACTCAAATTGATACAATATATTGTTCACAGTTTTCATCAGGCAGTCATAAACAGTCCTAGACCTTTAAAGAATGGTGAAAATATGACCCATAATTAAGAACCCACACTTAAAATTGTGAATTGTGTGGGTTAATAGTAGTTAATAGAAGCCACACAATTCACATAAAAAGCTCCTTCATAATCACCTTCTTTTATTTCTTCTGCAGGATTATCAGGTTTTTCTTTTTTCCTTTGAATTTTAAGAGTCCTTTAGATTTTCCAATTTATATGTAATTGCTGATTGGTGAGAACATTTTACAGACTAAAAACCAAATTTATGATAATTTGAGGAGTTAGCAGGTAAGGAAGTAGAGACTGAAAGTGTATGTGTGTGTGTCTCTTTCACACACACACACACACACACACAACTTCTGCTGTGAAAATGGAGCATAAGATCGGAGAGACCTTAAGTTCACTGGTGTTCTGCTAGAAAGTAGCTAGAAGAGAAAATGTTTAAAACTGATAGTATATGTATATATATACATATAAATGCAAATATATGGGATCTAGAAATATGGTATTGATGAACCTATTTGCAAGGCAGCAATGGAGATGCAGATATAGAGAACAAACTTATGGACATCAGAAGTGGGGAGGAAACAGGGTGGGATGAATGGAGAAAGTATGAAAACATACACCCTACCATATGTAAAGTAGATAGCCAATGGGGTTGTGCTATATTACTCAGGGTACTCAAACTGGGGCTCTGTAACAACTTAAGGGATGGGAAGGGGTAAGAAGTGACAGGTTCAAGAGGGAAGGGGGAATATGTGTACCTATGACTGATTTGTGTTGATGTATGGCAGAAACCAACACAATATTGTAAAGCAATTACCCTTATATTAAAAATAAATAAATTAGAAAAAAGTGATAAGATACAGACTGGACAATGAAGAAAGTGCATTGCATGAGAAAACAGAAGATGAGATAAGCCTTAAACAATAGGAAGGCGCCAGGCTCTTCAGAACAGGAGAGAGGAATGGATGGATGAAATTAACAGAAGTCGGGGAGTTCCTTTTTGTTTCCTTCTCAGTTACGAGGGAAGCAGAGTTGGTCTTCTGTAATACAGAGTGTAGTGTTTAAATTAGGGCTCACTCTTTGCAACCCTTCCCCCCCCAGGATAAAGATTCATGAGCTTGGGATTTATCTGTGTTTTTCTCCATGGCATCTCCAGTGCCAGAAAGTATATCTGGCAATAGATATTCTGAAGTGAATATTTCTGAGTCCATTGGACAATGATGGCTCAGAAATTTGAGAAGAGTAGAGGAGATTTTGAACAACAGAAGAATAAAGTTCCCCAAGAATACGTAAGCCTTTTCTGTAGTTAGAAGCAGCAGAACAAGGAACCAAATTACAGTTCTGTGATTTTTGTTATGCAGTTTAAATTGCCTTGAGTGTAAATACTAATATTTTAACAGAAAAATTATTTCTCATCAAGAATTTTTGCTCCTATTATATTTTCTAAAATTAAAGGATATAACTGTAATGGAAACTTTGGATTTAATATTTTAATAAAATAATGTTCTGCTAGGTTTTAATGTAAGTAGATAAGTTCAACTTGTCCCTAGACTTTTTTTAAAAAGAACTATCATATAATGAAATTCCATGAGGCTCTTCTAGCAAAGCATGAATAATGAAGACTCAAAGTAATGGTTACAGTTATTATTCATGAAGCTATCATAAATTTTCCAGCCCTGTTTTGTAATTCACAAGAGTTTGAATATTTGGGTTTAAATGCATTTTACTGATATTCTCTTTTATCATAAACATTCCATTATAGACAACAAAGATGGACTCTAAATCTAAAAGTTAAAATAAAACTAGAAACTCAGAGCTTTCTTCTTTTATTCCAGTGGTTCATTCAATTTTATTGTCTATGAAATATTTTCCAATCAAAATATTAATGATAACAAATGATGTGACAGCATTTTTTTAATGCCAAAAATCTTCATTTAAACATTTGAAGTTTTCTTCTTTGTGGGTTGAATTAACATTATGCCTCTCGCAACAAAAGATGTTTAGTCTCAGGAGTATTAAGTATACTCTGATGTTATGTATTCTCATTTGTAAAATACAATTGATTGCAAAACTGCTTGTCTCATAAAATTAATATGATGACTACAGAAGCAATGCTTATTTTTTAACTAACACATATTGGATATTTTATGAGTTGTATAAAGAAAAACTGATTTGATACTCACAAAACTCTATGGTACTAATATTATCATCATATTTAACAGATGACAAAGGTAAGACATAAAGATGGAGTGCTTCTAATAATTTGACAGAACACAAATGTGAATGCCGCAGTCTATCTCCAGAGTCTGTGCTTTATATTACTGTGCTTTTCCATGGACTCTGACTTTAAGCTTTATCATATGTGTAAAATCTCAAATTGGGAATAATATTTTTTGGCTGCTTAAATTACCTTCTGAATAGGAAATATAAGGAAAAGTGCCTTAGATTTTGTAAAAACTATAGTGGTTAATGAAGCCATATCAGCAGATTAGAAGAACTAAGTAATCATGCATAACGTATATTTTTTTAATTAGTGTGATTCAAAAATAGAATGATTTTCATACTGAAATATAGTGGCTCAGCTGGCAGCAAAATGGCAGAGCCAACAGCCAGTTTATAATCACCCTAAATATTCTCTATTTTAAAACAAGGCAATTAAACAAACAAATGAGGATTTACAAACAACAGAAAACTTACAGGCTCAACATCTGTAACACCACAGAATTATGTACCTTAAAAATCTGGAAAGCCAAAATGCCAATAGCAAAAGAAGATGACAGCCAGATAGCAGATTTTTAATCCAACTCTATCTGTAATTGTTGTAAACGCAAAATGTTCCAAATGCACCAGTTAAAAGACAAAGGCTATCAGAAAAGATGTAAAAGTGAGATCCAACTGCATGCTGTCTACAAGAATCCACTTGAAAACAAAGATTCAGGTAGATTTGAAATAATGGAGAGAGATATACAATATAACAGGCTTCCCAGGTGGTGCAACAGTAAAGACTCCACTTGCCAATGCAGGAGATGCAAGAGGCTCCAAGGCTCTTGCATGGAAAATTCCATGGATAAAGGAGCCTATCAGGATGCAGTCCATATGATCACAAAGAGTCAGACATGACTGAGTGACTGAGCATGCAGGTACATACCATATAACATTTACCAAAAGAAAGATGGAGTAGACAAATCAATATTGGACAAAGACTTCAAAACATCCTTATCCAAGATAAAAAAATATTCTAGATCTAGATAATAATCATTCTTCCTAACTAATGGAAGACATCTATGAAGAATCTATAGCTAATATCATACTTAATGATAAGACATTGAAAGCTTTCCTACTAATATGTAAACCGAGGCCAAGGTGTTACTTCTCATCTGTCCTATTCAAAATTGCATTGGAAATCCTAGCTGGTGCAATATGGTAAAAAAAAAAAAAATTTAAATAATAAGTATGCAGATTAGAAAGCAAGAAAGAAACTATTTTATTCAGAGACACCATGTTTGTAGAAAACCCAGAAGAAAGTACAAAAAAAAAAGAGAGAGAAAATCTTAGAATTAAAAAGTCAGTTTAGCAGGATTTCTAAAATACCTGTTATTTGCATTCTATTTGTTAGCAATGAACAACTGAAATCTAAAATTTAAAATCAGTCATATCTGCAATAACTCAAAAAAATAGTAGTTGACTATACACTTAATAAATTATGTGTAGACCTATATGCATAATATATAGTATATTGATTAGAGAAATCAAAGAAGGTATACATAATTGGAGAGATGTATTGGATTATATGTTAGTTACTCAGCTGCATCCAACTCTTTGGGACCTCATAGACTGTAGTCCACCAGGCTCCTCTGTCCATAGCATTCTTCAGGCAATAATACTGGAGTGGGTAGCCATTTTCTTCTTCAGGTGCTCTTCCTGACCCAGGGATTGAACCCAGTTCTCCTGCATTGCAGACAGATTCTCTACTGTATGAGCCACCAGAGAAGCTAGTGGAAGTGATGGTATTTCAACTGAGCTATTTGAAATCCTGAAAGATAGTCCTGTTAAAGTGCTGCACTCAACATGTCAGAAAATTTGGAAAACTCAGCAGCGGTCACAGGACTGGAAAAGGTCGGTTTTCATTACAATCCCAAAGAAGGGCAATATCAGAGAATGTTCAAACTACTGTACAACTGCACTCATTTCACATGCTGCCCCAAATCCTTCAAGCTAGGCTTCAGCAGTATGTGAACTGAAAACTTCCAGATGTATAAGCTGGATTGAGAAAAGGCAGGAGAACCAGAGATCAAATTGCCAGCATTCATTGGATCATAAAGAAAGCAAGGGAATTCCGGAAGAACATCTACTTCTGCTTCATGCACTATGCTAAAGTCTTTGACTGCATGGATCACAACAAACTGGAACATTTTTAGAGACGGGAATACCAGACCACCTTACCTGTCTACTGAGGAACCTATATGTAGGAAAAGAAGCAACAATTAGAACCAGACATGGACCGACAGATGGATTCAAAATTAGGAAAGAAGTATGTCAAGGCTGTATTGTTGCCCTGTTTATTTAACTTATATGCAGAATGAAAGTGAAAGTGAAGTCACTCAGCCGTGTCTAACTCTTTGTGACCCCGTGGACTGTAGCCTACCAGGCTTCTCCGTCCTTGGGATTCTCCAGGCAAGAATACTGGAGTGGGTTACTATTTCCTTTTCCAGGGGATCTTCCTGACCCAGGAGTTGAACCCAGGTCTCCTGCATTGGAGGCAGATGCTTTAACCTCTGAGCCACAGGGAAACCCTATATGCAGAATATATCATGTGAAATGCTGAGCCAGATGAATCACAAACTGGAATCAAGATTGCCAACAGAAATATCAACAACCTTAAATAAAGAGATTATACCATACTAATGGCAGAAAGCAAAGAGGAACTAAAGAGCCTCTTGGTGAAAGTGAAAGGGGAGGGGAAAAAAAAGTTCGCTTGAAATTAATTATTAAAAAAGTAAGATCATGGCATCCAGTCCCATCACTTCATGGCAAATAGAAGGGGAAAAAGTGGAAACAATGACATATTTTATTTTCTTGGGATCCAAAATCACTGTAGATGGTGACTGCCACCATGGAATTAAAAGATGCTTGTTCCTTGGAAGGAAAACTATGACAAATCTAGACAGCATATTAAAGAGTAGAGACATCACTTTGCCAGCATAAGTCCATATAGTCAAGGCTATGGTTTTCTAGTAGTCGTGTATGGATGTGAGAGCTGGACTATAAAGAAGACTGAGGGCTGCAGAATTTATGCTTTCAAATTGTGGTGCTGGAGAAGGATCTTGAGAGTCCTTTGGACTCCAAGGAAATCAAAGTAGTCAATCCTAAAGGAAATCAGCTTTGAATATTCATTGGAAGGGCTAATGATGAAGCTAAATCTTCCCTGGTCGCTTAAACGGTAAAAGCTCTGCCTGCAATGCAGGAGACCTGAGTTTGATCCCCGGGTTCAGAAGATCCCCTGGAGAAGGGCACGGCAACCCACACCAGTATTCTTGCTTGGAGAATTCCATGGACAGAGGAGCCTGGTAGGCTCCAGTCCATGGGGTCACATAGAGTCGGGCACAACTGAATGATTACCACTTTCACTTTTCAACATTGAAGCTGAAGCTCCAAAATTTTGGCCACCTGATGCAAAGCATGGATTCATTGGAAAAGACTTTGATGCAGGGAAAGATTGAGGGCAGGAGGAGAAGAGAGACAGAGATTGGTTGGATGGTATCACTAACTCAGTGGACATGAGTTTGAGCAAACTCTGGGAGATAGTGATGGACAGGAAATCCTGGTATGCTGCAGTCCATGCAGTCTCAAAGACTCAGATATGACTTGGCAAGTAAACAACAGCAATTGGGTATATGTTGGAAGACTATATATTATTAATATGCCATTCCTCACCCCCTACCCCCTACAATTTGGTCTATGAAGTCAAAGCAATCTCAATCAAAACCCAATAAATACTTGTTGATATTGAAAAGGTAATTCTAAAGTACATTAAAAAGGCAAAATAAATGAATAGCTAAAGTAATTCTTAACTTCTATGAACTGATTTAAACACTCAAGTAGAACTCCCATTGCTTGATTTAAGTATTACAGGCCAGGTAATATTGTAGCTTACTATGCTGCTGCTGCTGCTAAGTCACTTCAGTCGTGCCTGACTCTGTGCGACCCCACAGATGACAGCCCACCAGGCTCCCCGTCCAGGGATTTTCCAGGCAAGAGTACTGGAGTGGGTTGCCTTTGCGTTCTCTGTAGCTTACTATAAGGCTCCTCAAATAGGGACAGTGCGGTATTGAAGAAATTGGAGTTATGTATATATAACTAAGGTTATATATATATATATATATATCAATAGAGTACAAAAACAAAAACAAAAACAAAAACAAAAACGGAGTGTATATATGAAGTGAAGTGAAGTGAACTTGCTCAGTCATGTCCAACTCTTTGCAACCCCATGGACTGTAGCCTATCAGGCTCCTCCGTCCACGGGATTTTCCAGGCAAGAGTGCTGGAGTGGATTGCCATTTCCTTTTCCAGGGGACTTTCCCGACCCAGGAATCGAACCCGGGTCCCCTGCGTTGCAGGCAGACGTTTTACCATGGGAGCCATAGACAAAAAATATTGTCAACTGATTTTTTGGCAAATGCACAAACATAATTCAATGGAAACAGGATGCTGTAGCAGGCATCCACATAGAAAACAAAACAAAACCTTGACACATAATTCATGTTATTTACAAAAAATAATTCAAAAGGGATTCTAGATCTCAAAGTAAGTGTAGAACTATAAAATGTCTAAAAAATATACGAGTAAATGTCTGTGGCCTTGGCTTTCATATTTAGTTTTGTGATGCAAGATCAAATAACATGATTTATTTTAGATTTTAAATTAGCAGCTTAAGCGATGACAAACCCAGACAGGATTTTAAGAAGCAGAGACATTACTTTGCCAGCAAAGTTCTGTCTAGCCAAAGCTATGGCTTTTCCAGTAGTCATGTATGGATGTGAGAGCTGGACTATAAAGAAAGCTGAGCACTGAAGAACTGATGCTTTTGAACTGTGGTGCTGGAGAAGACTCTTGAGAGTCCCTAGGACCACAAGGAGATCGAGCCAGTGAATCCTAAATGAAATCAATAATGAATATTCTTTGGAAGGACTGATGCTGAGACTGAAGCTCCAATCTTTGGCCACCTGATGTGAAGAACTGACTCACTGGAAAAGACCCTGATTCTTTGAAGGCAGGAGGAGAAGGCAACAGCAGTGGATGAGATGGTTGGATGGCATCACTGACTCGATGGGCATGAGTTTGAGCAAGCTCTGGGAGATGGTGAAGGACAAGGAAGCCTAGTGTGCTACAGTCCACAGTCACAAAGAGTCAGACACGATTGAATGACCGAACACCAACAAGAGATTAAGGGAAGAGTAATTAATTTTTTTCTTAAATCAAGATTTAGAAAGCTTTTGCCAGAGGAAGTAACACTGTCAGTGACAAAGCCTGGCAACTCACAGTGTGACCTTGAAGAAACAAGGAAGGAAACAATACTTGATAGTAACAACAATACAATTCCACTTCAACAGCCCACAGAAAACAAATGATTTTGTTCCACAGGCCTTGCTGAAAAGACATAAATTCATTATGGTTTTCAATAAAATGTGGTTACAATGGATGCAGGCAGGCAGGGAACAACTTCAGCCAGCCAAAATAATTGCTGATAATTAATCTTCAGCCGTAAGGACCCTACACATTATATGTGTTTCTCATTCTCTGATTTTATGCAGATCACAAAATTATACTAACAGTAGAAATTACAATACTTTTAGAAAGCTATTTAGAGCTGATTTCCTGTTCAATTCACTCAATATAGTGAATTCCTCCTATAGGAGTTGAATTTAGTCAAAAAGCAGAAGCCATCTGATGAATTTCATTTTACTGCTCAGAAAATTTATTGCCGTCATCACAGCAAATTGAATGCTTCCTCAAAGACACATCTGCTTGTGATTGTTAAACAATGTTTTTATCGCCATCTAACTTCTGATTACTGTATATGGAATCCTTAGAATTTTACATAAAGACTGGACATTTAATTTGCATAATATCAAAAAGAGTGAAAAAATATTCATCCTTGTAACTGTAGATTTTAAAAAATTAAGAGGATATATTTTATTTATTTCTAGTAGTTTCCATTGATATATTGTAATGGTTTTTTATGTTGTTGTTCCTGTAATAGAATGTTTAACTTTGCATTATTTTTTAGCTTAATTTAATTAATTCTATAGCTTTAATCGAGAATTGACTTCAATTCAGAAGGTGAGAGTATTTCTGCTTTGATGGTGACTACCATCCAGTACATGCAAAAGGAGATCTTTGCATGTGATAGTAAATTCATAAGGAATATGAAAGATAAATTATTAGATCTGAAGATAGCTGAAAATATATGAGAAGTAGATCAAGAGAGACTACTCTCTGAACACAAGAATCTAAATTTGCAGAGAAAAGCATGCAATGACCTTGAAAATGAAACTCTTAGTAAATTTCATAAATCAACTGAAACAGTCACTTATTTATTTATTTCTATGGAAATATTTGAAGGTAAACCACTGACATTATGACTCTTGACCTGTAAGTACTGCACCATATAACTCCTCAGAACAAGAAATTCTTTTACACAGGTATCATATAGACAGCTATTTGGGAAAGGTTATATAGATAAAATATTGTGTATAATGTATAATACTTTTATAATTATAAAATCATTTCAGTTCAGTCACTCAGTCCTTTCCTATTCTTTGTGACCCCAAAGATTGTAGCAAGCCAGGCTTCCCTGCCCATCACCAGCTCCCAGAGCTTTCTCAAACTCATGCCTGTCGAGTCACTGATGCCATCCAACCTTCTCATTTTCTCTCATCCCCTTCTCCTCCTGCCTTCAATATTTCCCAGAATCAGGGACTTTTCCAGTGAGTCAGTTCTTTGCATCAGGTGGCCAAAGATTGGAGCTTCAGCCTCAGCATCAGTCCTTCCAAAGAATATTCATTATTGATTTCATTTAGGATTCACTGGTTGGATCTCCTTGTGGTCCTAGGGACTCTCAAGAGTCTTCTCCAACACCACAGTTCAAAAGCATCAGTTCTTCAGTGCTCAGCTTTCTTTATAGTCCAACTCTCACATCCATACATGACTACTGGAAAAACCATAGCTTTGACTAGATGGAAATTTGTTGGCAAAGTAATGCCTCTGCTTTTGAATATGCTGTCTAGGTTGATCATAGCTTTTCTTCCAAGGAGTAAGTGTCTTTTAATTTCACGGCTGCAGTCACCATCTGCGGTGATTTTGGAGCCCCCCAAAATAAACTCTCTCACTGTTTTCATTGCTTCCCCATCTATTTGCCATGAAGTGATGGAACTGGATGCTATGATTTTAGTTTTCTGAATGTAGAGTTTAAAGCCAACTTTTTCACTCTCCTCTTTCACTTTTATCAAGAGGTTCTTTAGTTCTTCTTCGCTTTCTGCCATAAGGGTGGTATCATCTGTACATCTCAGGTTATTGATATTTCTCCCGGCAATCTTGATTCCAGCTTGTGCTTCATCCAGCCCAGCGTTTCTCATGATGTACTCTGCATATAAGTTAAATAAGCAGGGTGACAATATACAACCTTGACGTACTCCTTTCCCGATTTGGAACCAGTCTGTTGTTCCATGTCCAGTTCTACTGTTGCTTCTTAAGGTGCGTACAGATTTCTCAGGATGCAGGCAAGGTGGTCTGGTATTCTCATCTCTTTAAGAATTTTCCACAGCTTGTTTTGATCCACACAGTCAAAGGCTTTGGCACAGTCAATAAAGCAGAAGAAGATGTTTTTCTGGAATGCTCTTACTTTTTTGATGACCCAGTGGATGTTGGCAATTTGATATCTGGTTCCTCTGCCTTTTCTAAAACCAGCTTGAACATCTGAAACTTCATGGTTCATGTACTGTTGAAGCCTAGCTTGGAGAATTTTGAGCATTATTTTGTTAGCATGTGAGACGAGTGCAATTGTGTTGTTTCAACATTCCTCGGCATTGCCTTTCTTTGGGATTGGAATGAAAACTGACCTTTTCCAGTCCTGTGGCCACTGCTAAGTTTTCCAAATTTGCTGGCATATTGAGTGCAGCACTTTCACAGCATCTTCTTTTAGAATTTGAAATAGCTCAACTGGAATTCCATCACCTCCACTAGCTTTGTTCGTAGTGATGCTTCCTAAGGCCCACTTGACTTCACCCTACTGGATGTTTGGCTCTAGGTGAGTGAGTGTGTAATTATAAAATATGTAATTCATGTTCAGATTTCAGCAACCATCCATTTACATCCTTGTGGCTATCTCTTCTATGTTTATTCCTGGGTTATTCAAGTACAACTATTAATAATAGTGCTTTTATTTAAAAAACTTAAAACATCTGGACAAATTCTATACTAGATCGAATACTAGAAACCAGGATTATGGTCTAAGTGAGCAAAAAGATGTTTTTACTTAATTAGTCACATCATTTACTTAATTCACTCTCAATTACTACCTTGTCATCTACTACATCCTTTTTTACTTTTGATAATTTGCTTTATCTTATCCTCAGAATTTGAATTGACATACGAATTTTCATTATAGCTTATACTCTTCTTCCTAGATACCAAGATTAGGCATTTGTACCAGTATTTAGTTCTATTTTTTTTTACATCCCAGAATCTTCTATAAATTTTGATCCTCATGAGCTCCAGCTTCTTGTGAAGCTCAAAGATCTATTTCTTAGTAAGAATCAATTCACTATATTTAAATGTTTATTCCCTAGCAGGGACCCATCCATCAATATTTAAGTGGATATCAATCATAAGCTGGAGTAGCCAACACAATAAATTTGTGATGTAGTTGTGTATTAAGATCTTTTCCTTGTTTCCATATTTAAATATATTGTCCAAGAAAGGGCCTTTAATTGTAACATAACTAATTTGTGTTGAAATACTGTTTTTTTTTTTTTTTTTTTTTTAAATCCTAAGTACAGAAACCACATCCCTTGATATCGGGAAAAACTCATGGCTACTACTACTTTATGGGTTCAATCGATGTATTCTCTGTAATTATTTAGGAAAGTTGATTTAAACTATGTTTTCATTCACCAAATCAAATATATTTTTCATGATGCAAATCAGTTCTGCTGACATGTCACACATGGGGCTCTTAGTGGGTAACTTTATTTGAAAGAATTTTTAGTATAATCCCTCAATATACTATTCAGCATATTACTACTATGCATACCTCTTATATTATTATGTATTACCTTACTATTTGTATTATATTATATGCTTTATTTCAGCATTTTTAACATCAGGAGTTATATTACACACAAGAAAGAATCTAAATGCATATTAAATGATATACCTGCAGTACACAGCTATTAGCTAGCAGGTTTTCTGATTTCCAGTTTGGGTCTGTCCCACAAACCAGGATCCTTGGGACACACATAACAGATGTACAGAAAAGGACTGGCTGGATCTGGGAAAAGAGTAATCCTTGCTTCTGCCTTCACATCCTCTGGAGAACTGAAGACTTTTTCATAGTATTAAGTGTTAGTGTTAATCGCTCAGTCACGCCCAACTCTTTGCGACCCCATGAACTGCAGCCCACCAGGCTCTGCTGTACATGAGATTTTCCAGGCCAAGGATACTGGAGAGGGTTGCCATTTCCTTCTCCAGGGGATCTTCCCAACCCAGGGATTGAACCCGGGTCTCCCGCACTGCGGGCAGATTCTTTACCAACTGAGCTACAAGGGAGTATTAAAGCACTGCAAACAAATAGGCCTTAATCATTAAAAAGACACATAAATCATGCCTCTGCAGACGGTTTCAAATATTGAGTGTGTTTTAGTCTCCTATCAGCTTATCACAAAGATATCTCTGACTGATGTGCAGATAATCTTCAGTTCACTATTTCAATTGTTAGATTATTTTCTCATGATTTTACTTCTTTACATGCTTCCCTGGTGGCTCAGATGGTAAAGCATCTGCCTGTAATGTGCGAGACTCAGTTTCCATTTCTGGGTTGGGAGGATCCCCTGGAGGAAAAAATGGCAGCCTACTCCAGTATTCTTGCCTGGAGAATTCCATGGAAAGAGAAGTCTGGTGGGCTACAGTCCATGGAGTCACAAAGAGTTGGACACAACTGAGCTACTAACAGTTCCACTTTACTTGTTTTTAGTAAAGCTTTTCTTTTGCCATCACCTACCTTGTTGTTGTTATTCAGTTGCTCAATCATGTCTGACTCTTTGTGACCCCATGGACTGCAGGCTTCCCTGTCCTTTACTCTCTCCTGGGGTTTGCTCAAACTCATGTCCATTGGGTCAAAAGTGCCATCCAACCACCTCATCCTCTGTTTCTCCCTCCTCCTCTTGCCCTCATCAGCATCTTTTCCAGCATCAGAGTCTTTTCCAGTGAGCTGGCTCTTCACATCAGGTGGCCAAAGTATTGGAACTTTGGCATCAGTCCTTCCAATGGATATTCAAGGTTGATTTCTTTTAGGATTGACTGGCTGGATCTCCTTGCAGTCCAAGGGACTCTCAAGAGTCTTCTCACCTACCTTGCATTGATATAATTATCAGAAACAAGGTGTTTTCAAAAAATTATTCTGACCTAGAAGCAAGAGTACATTATACTCAGAATGGGTCAACTGCCTTATACTTACTCTTATATTTGTCAAGAATATCTTTCTCATGCTTTCCCAGATGAGCAAATTAGGATCTAACCTAATTAGGATCTAAAGCTCTACAAACTTGAATAGCAGGATTATGATATTACAGAGTCCACATATTACATATATGCCAAATAAAAGTAAAAAGGCTATGGAATTTTATTAGCCTCATTCATATATCCTTTATGATAGAAATTTGCCTAGTATTCCAATTCTAGCCCAGTGTGCATTCATTCAGTCATCCATTCATTCACTGGAAGAATTAATCAAAGAGGCATTTATTTTAGAAACAGTAACAAACTTCTCACTGTGAGTCAGAACCCATGAGAGATATGAAAAAAAGAAGACAGAATTCCATCCCTAGAGAAGAGATAGACAGGGAATCGATCCCTGAAGCAGCAGGGATTTTTAAGAATTGTCATAGTATCATAAGAACACACATAGACAAAATTGACCCCAGGGATGGAAGCAGGATTGGTGGTAAGAGACTGATGCTTGAGGAGTTTGACAGACAATTAAGAAAGGAGTCTGGTGAAGAAAATCAGAGACTCTCTTTGGGGAAAGCACCTTGTTTATAAGAACAGGGACACACAAGAACATACAGTGTACCTTGGGAATACAGTGAGAGGATTTTGCTAGGGGATAAGATGGAAGAGAAAAAGCAGGGTCAATTGTGAATGCTAACAATAGAAAGTCAAAATAATCTAGACTGTCATTTAAGACCAATGGATGACCAAAATTACAGTAGGAAAAAGTGAATGTTTACTTTTAGATTCTTTTTTATCTATCTATCTCTTTATTTATTTATGGCTGTGCTGAGTCTTCATTGTTGTGCAGGCTTTTCTCTAGTTGCGCTAAGCTGGGGCTGCTCTCTGACTGCAGAGCCTGGCCTTCTCATTGCATTGGCTGCTCTTTCTGTGGAGCGTGGGCTCCAGGGCACACGAGCTTCAGTAGCTGTAACTTGAGATCTCAGTAGTTGCAGTTCTAGGACTCTAGACAACAGGTTCAATACTTGTGGCACATGGGCTTAGCTGCTCCACAGCATGTGGGATCTTCCTGGATCAGTGATTGAACACATGCTTTCAATGCTATTGAATCAACAATACATACTAAACAAGGTGTATTTAAAAAGAAGCACATTTAAGACAAAGAAGGCTTTTTTTGATTGGATGATGACAAAGTTGTCACTAAAGGGTCATGAAAAACCTAACCCTTTATTTTCTTTAGAAATAATGGTTCAGTATTTGCTAATTTAGCATTCGTGGAAACTTTATGGAACATAACTGCCACAGATAACAAGAATCAAATTTACACGTAAAATTGCAATTAAGATAAGTATGCAGGAGAGGCAGTTGATATTAGGTCAGGCTATGTTTTTGTTGTTTGTGGAGAGGACAGATACAGTGGATGATCAGAGAAGACACTCCCGAGGCTGTGCTGTAGTGTTAAAAGTAATGTTTAAAAGTAGAATAGGCTTCTAATTTGAAAACATACATGTACCCTAATGCTCATGGCACCATCAGTTTTATAGTACTTAAGATATGGTGGCAATCTAGGTGTTCATTAACATATGAATGGATAAAAAAAGATGTGGTGTGTGTATATATGTACAATGGAATATTGGCCTTGAAAAGTATAAAATTTTGCCACTTCGAACAACATGAATTGACCTGAATAATATTCTGCTTAGTGAAGTATATCAGATAGAGATGCTTTCACTTATATGTGGAGTCTAAAGAAATGAAACAATATGAATGTATATGAGTATATAAACAATATGAACTCAGCAGGAACAGACTCACAGATACGGAGAACACACTAGTGGCTACCAGTGGAGAGAGGGAAGGGAGGAGGGACAAGATAGGCTAAGAGTTAAAAGGTACAAAGTACTACGTACAAAATAAAAAAGCCACAAGGATATATTGTACTGTGCAGGGAATATAGCCAATAATTTATGGTAGCTTTAAATGACATATAACCTACAAAAATATGGAACCACTATGTTGAACAGCTGAAACTAATATTGTACATCAAAGACACTTTAATTATAAATTATTTAGTTAAATAGAAAAATATGTGGATTAGGTTTCAATAAGATTAACAAGAGTAGGTGTATCATCTCGA
Organism: Oreotragus oreotragus; assembly: GCA_006410675.1. NCBI lineage: Eukaryota > Metazoa > Chordata > Mammalia > Artiodactyla > Bovidae > Oreotragus > Oreotragus oreotragus. The sequence goes on from SJYX01023741.1 coordinate 163,680, forward strand.
ACCTGTAGGATCAATCCTTTGGCGAGAGAAACAGTTTACTCATGGACCTGAAGAACCTAGTATGACTGAGCTCAGCATTGAATCATAATCATCAAGTGAGGTCTACATTATGCAAAACCACATAGATCCTAACTCTAAATACTAGTTAACCATTGAAAGGGGCAGATGGTGGCAATGGCATGGTCAGTTTTAATTTTTATTTATTTATGGCCATGCCACATGGCATGCAGGATCTTAGTTCCCCAACCAGGTATCAAAACCATGTCCCTTTTAGTGGAAGTGGGGAGTCTTAACCCCTAGACCATGAGGGAAGTCCCAAAGTTTTATTTAGCAAAATATTCTTATAAAGGATAACTCAGAGATGATAGAGTAAGACTCAGAGGTGGCAGACGTGTTGGAGAGGAGATTATTAAAAAAAAAAATTATTACGAAGAATAACTCAGAGATAATAGATTTAGACTCTGGAGGCAGAAGAGACAGAGAGGAGATTAAACCTAGTTTAAGGCCATTTAAAGAGAAGGAAATGGCAACCCACTCCAGTATTCTTGCCCTGGAGAATTCCAGGGACAGGGAGCCTGATGTGCTGCTGTGCATGGGGTCGCACAGAGTCGGACACGACTGAAATGACTTAGCAGCAGCAGCAGCAGCAAAGTAACTCATCAGTAAAAGACATTTCCCTAAAATCACCTGGAAAGATCTGGACTTGTAGTGGATAAGGACGAAAGGCCAGTAGGTAATTTGACAGTTTGACAACACAGTGACAAAATGTCAGCCTATCTAACCAGGTGAATGAGAAGAGGAAAATAAACAAAGCTGAATGGCTTTTCATATTTTTACCCCTTTTGGTGAAAAGTCCACTTTATATTCAGAAAGTCAGAGTCCATTTTTCTTTTTCCAGGAAAGAAATGAAGGGTATTACACAGGAGAATAAGCAATCATGGTCTCATGGTTTAAAAAATTACTTTCCTTTCATGGACAGACTCTAATTAAATGTGAGCGGGTTTTTTTTTGTTTGTTTGTTTTGTTTTTTGAATTTTTTTAAAGTCTAAAATGTTGGTAAAACTTTATTTTGTTTTCCTAATATCTGGAGCTAGCAGTAATTGTTGGTTAAACCCTCTATTTTAGAGTATTATATCCATGTTATTTCTTGCTTTTTGACTTTTTCTTCATAAAAACAAATATCTTTTCCTAAACTTATTATTATTTTCTTTTTTTTGGAAATTTTTGAGTATGCATTCTGGCTTTTAAATAAATATTCACATAATTCATAATAGGTAAACTTTGATTCTGAGAATGATTTTTAATGGTAAATTTTATAGTTAGAAGTTTCTTTCAAGATCATCAAAGACAAAACTGTATTTTTGGAGACTATTAGTGAAGCCCCAAGAGCTGAAGTGACTTTGAAGGTTAATTTGTAACGCCCCTGAGACCAGAAGTGATACCTCCACATTACACAACTATAGCGGCTGTTTTGGTAAGTGGGGCATCCTCTAAGCTGCCTCACAGCAGCCCTGGCAAAACCCTGGATCCCTGCTTTGGAAACCAGTTCTCTGCTGCTGCTGCTAAGTTGCTTCAGCCATGTCCAGCTCTGTGCGACCCCATAGACGGCTCCCCTGTCCCTGGGATTCTCCAGGCAAGAACACTGGAGTGGGTTGCCATTTCCTTCTCCAATGCATGAAAGTGAAGTCGCTCAGTCCTGTCCGACTCTTAGTGATCCCATGGACTACAGCTCACCAGGCTCCTCTGTCCATGGGATTTTCCAGGCAAGAGTACTGGAGTGGGGTGCCATTGCCTTCTCCCGGTTTTCTTCTAGGTAGGTGATATTCAGGAGCCACCCTGCTGATTTCAAGCACACAATCCGGCTATCTTCCTCACGCAAATCTGGAACTTGTGATTCATTTACCCTTTATGTAATCAGGGCTTCCCTGGTGGCTCAGATGGTAAAGCATCTGCCTGCAATGCAGGAAACCCGGGTTCGATCCCTCGGTCTGGAAGATCCCCTGGAGAAGGAAATGGCAACCCACTCCAGTACTCTTGCCTGTGAAGTCTCATGGACAGAGGAGCCTGGCTGACTACAGTTCATGGGGTCGCAAAGAGTCAGAGATGAATCAGACGTGACAGGGTGACTAAGCACGCAGGAATGTGCAATCAGTACTTATACATACACACTGATGATTATCAGTAGGTATCCACAGTTAGGGTTCTAAGTTTTTGAGACACAAAATGAGCAAATGAAGTAGGTTGTTTTTGTTATGTTCAATCACTCAGCCGTGTGAGACTCTTTGATACCCCATGAACTGTAGCTCGCCAGGTTTCCCTGTCCTTCAGCATCCACAAAATGAAGTAGGGGTAAGGTACTAATTATCTAAATTTTAAATTTCTAATTTGAGAAATTTCTGCTTTAAATTTTGTGTTTCAGCTGTGCTAGCAATAAGTAAAATTGGCTTTGCTTTTTGTCGCAGCATGATGTGTGCTGATTTCCCAGAGGGCAGAAGGTGATGTTTTTCAGAGATGAGGCAATTATTTGCATAATACTCTTTGTCAAGCGCTCTTCCCTTCTTTGAGATCAAGATTGTTTTAAATGTTATGCAATTAACTGTTATCAGCTATTGTGTATGACTCATTCCCTCTGAAAGAAGATAAAGCAAAGGCCCAGGAAGAATCTCTGAAATGATTCACAGGTTTCAAGAGCAACAGGGAATTCAAATATCAATCCCAAAGTGGAAAACAGGCACTTAGGCCTTGTCAAGTGCAAAAGTAAGTGATTCATAGGAAAAATAAAAATTATTTTAGAAAAAAAATGAAAGCAGGAGAAAGAAACAAGAAAGTGCTACTTTCTTCAAGGTTGCAGAGGACACTGTTGGATTGACATGTATCAGGTTGCTGTTTTTGTATCCCAGAATCTTGCTATCAGCACTTTAAAGAGGTCTACAGTTAAATTTCAGAGAAACCATTCAAATAAAAATACATTACAGTGGGTGCCCAGTCAAAAAAGCATTTCAGATTTAATGTGAAGCTGATGGTAGCTCAGCTGGTAAAGAATCTGCCTGCAATGCAGGAGACCCTGGTTCGATTCCTGGGTTGGAAAGATCGCCCGGAGAAGGGATAGGCTTCCCACTCCAGTATTCTTGGGCTTCCCTGGTGGCTCAGCTAGTAAAGAATCCACCTGCAATGCGGGAAACCTGGGTTTGATTCCTGGATTGGGAAGATCCCCGGAAGAGGGGATGGCAACACACCCCAGTATTCTTGCCTGCAGAATCCTATGGACAAAAGACCTGACTGAACAAGTGGACACAGCATAGTGAAGCTGATAGCTTCTTCTTTAGTGGCTGGGTTTTTCAAATGATGTGCCATTTTTAGCAAGGTCTAAAGACCTTGGTAAATCAGCTAATCTGCTGATTTATGGTTTCTTTCGGCTCCTTCTCCTGCTTTATCCCTGAAATTCAGTTATCTTGTGTGGTTAGGATATTTGGCCATTTCTTGAGCAAGATTTTTGGAAAGAATTGGAAAGTATATTAAACTGTAACATCTGTTAGGTCTAGTGTTTTTACTGCATATTTCATTTTTAGTGATTATAGTTGTTAAAAATATTTTCCACATGTCCATAGATATACAAATAGACAAATATATTAACTAGGGACATTCAGTAATATGTAAATATGTAATTTATAACTACTCTTTAAGGAGGCATCCAGAAACAAAAGAAACTATTCAGAACTCACTTTCCCGCTAGAAATCACCTTTTCACCTCGAATGTACTGATCTTAATAAGAATATTTCTACCCTGCCTTTTTATCTGTTTCTCCTAAAACATAGCTATGGATTTTTTCAAATTACTGCATTTTTTGGGTGTTTTTCTGTAGCTAATGTTCAAATATAGCAAATAAAAAATTTATGAAAAAAATGCAAATTCCTCACATTGCTGTTCACAAGAAATAACAGGTCATCTTTTTAGCAATAAATGCAATTTAATTGAATTTCTTTTCTCAAGCTGATATAACTGGACACACAAAATTAATTTTGTATTTTCTACTAACCACTTATAATTCTTATAATGAGCTTTTCTACTGATACTCCATGGTCTCTTTGGATTGAATAAAAGGGTTTTAGAGCTTCATCTTTAGGATGCAAACTTTCCATAGGCAAGGATTTTTCAGTTCAGTTCAGTTCAGTTCAGTCGCTCAGTCATGTCCGACTCTTTGTGACCCCATGAATCGCAGCATGCCAGGTCTCCCTGTTCATCACCATCTCCCGGAGTTCACACAGACTCACATCCATCGAGTCGGTGACGCCATCCAGCCATCTCATCCTCGGTCATCCCCTTCTCCTCCTGCCCCCAATCCCTCCCAGCATTAGAATCTTCTCCAATGAGTCAACTCTTC
>SJYX01023741.1:174479-184982 GCA_006410675.1 Oreotragus oreotragus
ATTTTAGTGATCTCTTGTGTAGTTATTTCACTAAAAATAAATTACTTAAAATATTATGGGACCATTTTATTCTTGATAAGAATGAAGAAAAAGGCTTGATGCATGTTAAATCCGTTTACTTTTCCTCCCAAATTCATAGCTAGACTACTTTTCTCAGCCTCTCTTACAGTTAAATATGATTGTGTGTTTCACGTCTGGCCAGGGAATTGCAGGTGGAGCTAAAAATTGCCACTTCCATGCTGGTTATATAGTCTTTTCTTTGCTCTCTTTCCTTTAGGCTGGATTGAAAAGAAATACTCATTGTGACTATGGAAACCATATGCTGAAGATGGCAAAGATTGCATTATTAGCCTGAAACCCTGAATGACTTCGTGAAGTAGATGGCCCCTCTCTCTCTTATCATCTCTACTTAGACTATATGTGAGTAAGAAATAAGTAGCTAATGTGCTACAGTACTGAGATTTGGCAGTATTACTTATACCAGTCGTTAGGTTTATCCTGATTAATACAAAAGTGTTACCTAAAAGTGAAGTGTTGCATGATAGAAATCTAAACACATGTCATTGGCTTGATAATTTGGTGGCAGGAAGGAATGAAAGTGATGTAAAAAAGGTAGACTGCATTGCTAGTGGAAAAACAAAATTGTACATTCACTTTGGAAGACAGTTTGGCAATTTCTTACAAAACTAAGTAGACTCTTATTTTACGATCCACCAATTGTGTTCCTTAGTATCAAATTGAAAATTTATATCTATACAAAAACATGCACACAAGTGTTTACATTTACAACTTTGTTTTTGAACGCAACCAAGATGTCCTTCAGTAGGTGGATAAATACATTGTGGTACATCCAGAAGATGGAATAATATTCAGTGCTAAAAATGAAATGAGCTCTTAAGCTGGGAAAAGACATGGCGGAAACTTAAAGGCATTCTACTAAGTGAAAAGACCCTGATTCTGGGAAAGATGGAAGGCAGGAGGAGAAGGAGACAACAGAGGATGAGATGGTTGGATGGCATCACTGACTCAAGGGACATGAGTCTGAACAAGTTCTGGGAGTTGGTGATGGACAGGGAGGCCTGGTGTGCTGCAGTCCACGGGGCAGCAAAGAGTTGGACACAACTGAGCTACTGAACAACAAAAAGTGAAAGAAGCCAATATGAGAGAACTGCAAACTGTGGCGTCCCAACTGCATGACACTCCAGAAGAGGCGAAACTGTGGAGGCAGTTAAAAAAAACCAGTGGTTTCCAGGGACCGGGGGAGAGAGGGGTAAATTAATACAGCACAGAGAGCTTTTAGGGCAGTGAAACTATTCTGCGTGGTAGTCCAGGGGAGGATACGCATTATTATACATTGTCCAAAGCCAGAGAATGTGCAATACCAAGCGTAAACCTTAATGTAAGCATTTATGGACTTTGGATGGTAATAATGTGTCAATAATATAGTAATGCTGATTACAACAAATGTACCACTTGGGGCCGGATACTAATACTGACGGAAGTTGTGCGTGTTGATGGGCGCTTCGTAGGTGTACACAGGCAAACGGATACTGGTTGATACGGTATATGAATGGATTTCATTGCCGTCTGTCCATTGTTGTGATTCTTTTACCATGAAGGGAGTCATTTAAGTTGAGGCATTAGTCTGTGATATTTCATATTCATAAATCAGACACTGTGTGTTCTTGGATAGTAAGCTGTACTGCTGCCAAAAGCTGCAGGCTTGGGAATTATTCCATATGTTCAGTATATATCAATTTCACTAAAAAATATTGTTCTAGGTGTAAAATATATTTCTACCATCAAGAAAATAAATGCTAAAATAGCAATAGATACATTACATATTATAAATGTTTCCTTATTTTGCCTATGAACACTTTAGAATCAGCTGACAGAATATCAACATGAACACCAAATGTATGCTCAGGTTAATGAAAACGATAAAACATCTCACTGGTGAATGAACTGATGCATGAAATTATCATAATTATATCAATATGGAATTTTAAGCTTCTTAACATACATAAGAAATGGAAAAAATAATTTTTTATTTCATTAAGACTTTTGCAAGGTTATGTCACAGTAAGGAATGCATGCACATGTGATTATGAACTACAAGATATAAGCCTATCAACATTTCTTTTAAAAAAAGTCATTATCTAATATCCAATGTACTTATATATCTAAGATTATCTTGTAAGCAACTCTCCAGTTCTCTGAGACACACTACATACTGTTTTTAATAAGCACAAACAGTTTTTATATTCATTTGTTCAAACCATTAAAAAATATGTATCACAAATGCAGATATTTTTCTAAACACATCCTTGTTTTGACAACAGATTTTAAGGTTCTTCCATTGTATCAGTTCTTCTGAAATAAATTTATAATTCAATTCAATTCCCATAACATTTTTAAAATTAAACTGTTTCTTTCAATCAATATGAGATGCTAAAGATATTGTTTTACTACATGTTTTTGTAGAATTAAATGTGTTTACAGCTATGTGATATTAGGCCATGGATAGAAAAATAGATGAATGGGATACTCAAGAGCCTAAAAATAGAAATATGAATACATGGAGGTAAGATGTGTGACAGCTGGCTTTGCATACCAGTGGGAAAGAATGTATCAGACAATAAGTGTTTCTGAAACATGGGGAAATAAATGTTTTTACCTCACACAATCCATAAAAATGAATGTGAATCAGAGACTTTGATGTGTACAGCAAACCTTATCTGCAAAGCAAAAATAGAAACACAGATGCAGAGAACAAATATTTGGATATCAAGAGAGAAAGAGGGAGTGGGAAGGACTGGGAGATTGGGGCTGGCACATATACACTATTGATACTATGTATGAAAGAGATAACTAATGAGAACCTATCATATAGCACAGGGAACTCTCCTCAATGCACTGTGGTGACATGAATGGGAAGGAAGTCCATAAAGGCGGGGATGCATATCTAAGGATGGCTGTTTCAACAGAGGAGCCCGGCAGGCTAAAGTTCATGGGATCACAAAGAGTCGGACACAACTGAGCGACTGAATACCTGGTTGCTTCGTTTTGCTGTACAGTAAAAACTAGCACAACATTGTAAAACAGCTATACTCCACTAAAAATTAATTTTAAAAAATTTAAGCAAATTTGGGAGGTGAGGGGAATTAGTGCTTTGATTTCACAGTGGAGAGAAAGTCTTCAGCTACACAGTTCTATGCAGCAGCCATCAGGGTGAAAATTAATGAATTTCTTCTAAAGGAAAAAAAGTTTCTGTTCATCAAAAGACAAGACACAAAATTAAAAAGAGCAAAAGAGTGGGGAATAGTATTTAAATGCAGTCTCTAAATATTAAAAGGAAAGACTCATCCTACTCTTCAATTAGAAAAAGACTAAATGTTATGAAAAGATAATTCCCAGAAAGGGAGAAAAGCAGTGCAGATTAAAAATTCATTTGTCAGACAAAAGTCTGACAAATCTAAAAAGTGCTTAGGAAATAGAGCAGTAGATGCCTTTATTGCACTGCAGAGCAAGTATAAACTGGTAGAATACTTCTGGAGAGAAATCTGTATGTAGTGAAATTAATCATGTACTTATCATATAACGTGGCTGTTATATGATAACATATAACATGACATATAACTCAGAATAAGCTATCTCACATCCCTAGAGGGACTTATATGAAATTGTTTATCAGAATATTATTTATCATAGTGGGGTCAGTTGTTGTTAAGTCACTGAGTCCTGTCTGACTCTTTGTAACCCCATGGACTATAGTCTGCCAGGCTCCTCTTTCCATGGCATTTCCCAGGCAAGAATACTGAACTGGGTTGCCATTTCCTTTTCCAGGGGATCTTCCCAGTCTAGGGATTGAACCCATGTCTTCTGCATTGCAGGATGATTCTCGGTGTTTTGTTGTTGTTTGTTTTGTTTAAACTCTGAGCTAGTGAGGTCAATAGACAATCTAAATGGCTAGCTGTATTAGTTTGCTTGGGCTGCTGTACCACAAACTGAGTGGCTTACATAACAGAAATAAATGTATCATCTCACAGTTCTGGAGGCTCTAAGTCCTAAGCCAGGGTGTCCACCGGGGGCTTCCTCCTGGGGATTATGAGGGAGAATCTGGCCCTTGTCTCTCTCTAGAGTCTGCTGATCATCTGTGGCATTCCTTGGCTTTGTTGAAACATTGCCTGAATCTCTGCTTCACTTTCACAGAAAGTTTTACCATGTGTGTGTCTCTGTATCCAAACATCCTCTTTCACAAAAATATAAAACATACTTGATTAGAGCCCACCCTCATGATCTCACCTGAACTTGGTTAAATCTGCAAGGACATATTTCCAAATGAAGTCACATTCTGAGGTACAAGACTTCAATCTATCTTCTTTTGGAGATACACAATTAAACCTATAGGGATATAAGTGACTAAAACATAGATGCTCCAAAGGAGTGCTAATGCTGATTGAAAATCGAATATTGAGCTGAAAAGGCTAGAAAATGATCAATAACTCAATACCACTTCAAGTTAAATTTTTGAAATACACAAAACCACACTACATATTTTATAAATATTCATATATTTTATAACAGCATGCACCACAGTCAATATGCCAAAATACTAGAGAAGGACAAAAAGAGTATCAATAAAGGTGTGTCCAGAGTAAGAACAAAGGTGATAACAAAATGAGATAAAATAATTAAATTAGATTAAAAGTAAAATATAATTAATTGCAAAAGTGAAACTGATAAATAAAACAAGAACTGGGATTTGCTGAACTGACCAGAATATATGAGGTTCAGGATACTCCTGTGCATTTGGGTTCAGTCAGNCCAGAGTAAGAACAAAGGTGATAACAAAATGAGACAAAATAATTAAATTAGATTAAAAGTAAAATATAATTAATTGCAAAAGTGAAACTGATAAATAAAACAAGAACTGGGATTTGCTGAACTGACCAGAATATATGAGGTTCAGGATACTCCTGTGCATTTGGGTTCAGTCATTTCTTTTTATTTGCTGTTCAAGCCCTTTGCCTACAGTTTTAAAATCCAACCTAATACTCTAGTTCAGAATTCATAAGAGAATCTCTCTTTTGTCCTTAAATGTTATTTATTTCACTTCCAAATATTTCTTACTACTTTGTGTTGTACCTATAAGGACTGGCAACAGTAACTAGAGTTATTTTAGAATATAATAATTCTTCTTATTGGATATAGTGCATTTTATTCCTGATCAACAAAACCTAACCGTCTCTCACCTGCATGCATTTTCCAATTTCATAATGCCATATTTAAATAAAAACAATTTACACATAACCTTACTATGCATTGTCAGATTTCTCTCCAGAAAGACTGTACCAGTTGAAACTAATAGTTCACCAAAAGGTTTATTTCCCTTTGTCTCTTCTTCTGACACATTCTTCCTATAAGTTATTACTTTTTAAAAATGTAAAATTTGTCTACCCATCCCTATTATTGTAAGCAAATGCAATACACATACACACCACGCACACACCTACATGCTCACATACCATCCCACATTTGAAATCCCTCACATAGTTCTTTCCAATAGTATTTTTCATTTTGTGATGCCATTGAATTTGATTTATTGGAAACACTTTTAACAGACGTAGGGATTGTTACATAAATGATATTTTGCTAGCAGATCAACCTTCTTTAGAGTTTGTGAAAGCCAGAAAAGAAAGCTTTAGGCTTATTACTTTGAGACTGATTTAACGAAAACGACTGATGAATCATAGAGGTGATATACTTCTAAACCTCACCAAAGGAAGACGATACTTTTATATTTAGAAATAAATGAGTCACTAAGAAAAGGAGAAATAATATATTATTAGAATAAAAAAGACAATAGCACTGAAGGTTTTCCTCTTGTTCAGTGAGGATAAAATTCAAGCTGTATTCCTTGTTAATGATTTATAGATTACATTTAATTTAGAAATAGGATTATAAAGGAAATACATAAATGATAACTTGATAGAGTTGTTTAATGAATCCATGAATATATGAAGCATGTCTTTCATCCCAGCAAAGAAAGTAGGCATCCTCTTCCAGCTACTGCTAACTTTTTAAAAGCACTCCTCGTGGAGTTAATTCCTTTGAGAAATAGCAGTTCATTTTGGCTCCACTAGATAGAATTGAATTACATTCCCTTGAAGTAGCTCAGCCATGTGATTTGCTTTGGAGGGTGAACTGTCGAGCGGTGGGATGCAAGCAAGGCTTTGGTGTGTCCTTGTGTGTTTGGACTTGCCCTTTGTGCCTTTGCTATTGCCATGAGAAGGGTTAACTCAGGAACTGCTGCGCTTCCGTCTGGGTCCTAGAACAGGATGTGGAGCAGACACCTGCTGGACAGTTCTGCAGCTTGACACAGAGTCATCCTGTCAAGACCCACCTCCAGCCCACCTCCCCTCTGACCCTCAGACTTGTGAGTGGCCCTAGCTGAGATCACAAAGCTGCACCAATCAATCTGCTGACACATAAAAAAAATNCAGACACCCGCTGGACAGTTCTGCAGCTTGACACAGAGTCATCCTGTCAAGACCCACCTCCAGCCCACCTCCCCTCTGACCCTCAGACTTGTGAGTGGCCCTAGCTGAGATCACAAAGCTGCACCAATCAATCTGCTGACACATAAAAAAAATTTTCTTATTTCTGTATGCCACTGGGACTTGGGGACTGTATGTCTGGAGCAACAACAGTCAGTGGCTGTTTGCCTTAGAAATTGTGGATACCTTTGGTCTCAAAGAGTGTAGTGAGTTCTCTCATATAGTTTCTGATTTTTCTTCATCATAGGAAAACATTCTTCTCTTACTTCTTCAATTTGTATCGCTAAGCCATTACTCATATTATCTTAAGGAAATTCATTGTATTTATGTTGAATTTTTTATTCTTTCTTGTTATTTGTTATCTGTTCATGGGTCATATTTTAATCTGAATTCTGAATGGTTTGAATCAATTTTCGGTAAGACAGTTTTAATAGAGCTTTAAGCCTTTATTACTTCAATTTGTATCGCTAAGCCATTACTCATATCATCTTAAGGAAATTCATTGTATTTATGTTGAATTTTTTATTCTTTCTTGTTATTTGTTATCTGTTCATGGGTCATATTTTAATCTGAATTCTGAATGGTTTGAATCAATTTTCGGTAAGACAGTTTTAATAGAGCTTTAAGCCTTTAGCTGTGGGTTTATTTTTAATTATGTACTTAACCTTTCCTTTTCTCAATGTGTTATTTCAACATTTTAGTTCTCATTTTTATTTTCCCTTAGTTTGGACTGAGAACTCAAACTTTTATGCATTCTTCTATTTTTCAAAATAAATTTCTATTGATTCATTCGAATGGTCTCATAATTGCTATTGAATTCCTCCTTTTTAGGTCATAAGCTGAGCATGAGCTGCTAACTTACTCCTTATCCAATGTGTGATGTTTAGTCCTTTGTATGTATCTGTTATCCTAAAGAGAAAACTTCAATTTTCTATTCTGCTAGTCTTTCTGTTCCATAATGACCCTTCATATCCCCAAATACTGAGCAATCTGCTGGAAAACCTAGCATTTCAGTACAGTTCGGTTCAGTCGCTCAGTTGTGTCTGACTCTTTGCGACCCCATGAATCGCCGCAGAACGCCAGGCCTTCCTGTCCATCACCAACTCCCGAGGTTTACCCAAACCCACATCCATCGAGTTGGTGATGCCATTCAGCCATCTCATCCTCTGTCGTCCCCTTCTCCTCCTGCCCCAAATCCCTCCCAGCATCAGAATCTTTTCCAATGGGTCAACTCTTTGCATGAGGTGGCCAAAGTACTGGAGTTTCAGCTTTAGTATCATTCCTTCCAAGAAATCCCAGGGCTGATCACCTTCAGAATGGACTGGTTAGATCTCTTTGCAGTCCAAGGGACTCTCAAGAGTCTTCTCTAACACCACAGTTCAAAAGCATCAATTCTTTGGTGCTCAGCCTTCTTCACAGTCCAACTCTCACATCCATACATCACCACAGGAAAAACCATAGCCTTGACTAGATGGACCTTTGTTGGCAAAGTAATATCTCTGCTTTTGAATATGCTATCTAGGTTGGTTGGTTGGTCATAACTTTTATTCCAAGGAGTAAGTGTCTTTTAATTTCAAGGCTGAAGTCACCATCTGCAGTGATATTGAAGCCCCCAAAATAAAGTCTGACACTGTTTCCACATCTATTTCCCATGAAGTGATGTGACCAGATGCCATGATCTTCATTTTCTAAATGTTAAGCTTTAAGCCAACTTTTTCACTCTCCACTTTCACTTTCATCAAGAGGCTTTTTAGTTCCCCTTCACTTTCTGCCATAAGGGTGGTGTCATCAGCATATCTGAGGTTATTGATATTTCTCCCGGCAATCTTGATTCCTGCTTGTGTTTCTTTCAGTTCAGCATTTTTCATGATGTCCTCTACACAGAAGTTAAATAAGCAGGGTGACAATATACAGCCTTGACGTACTCCTTTTCCTATTTGGAACCAGTCTGTTGTTCCATGTCCAGTTCCAACTGTTGCTTCCTGAGCTGCATACAGATTTCTCAAGAGGCAGGTCAGGTGGTCTGGTATTCCTATCTCCTGTCTCTTATACACATCTAGATGTGTATAAGAGACAGGGCTTTGGTGTGTCCTTGTGTGTTTGGACTTGCCCTTTGTGCCTTTGCTATTGCCATGAGAAGGGTTAACTCAGGAACTGCTGCGCTTCCGTCTGGGTCCTAGAACAGGATGTGGAGCAGACACCCGCTGGACAGTTCTGCAGCTTGACACAGAGTCATCCTGTCAAGACCCACCTCCAGCCCACCTCCCCTCTGACCCTCAGACTTGTGAGTGGCCCTAGCTGAGATCACAAAGCTGCACCAATCAATCTGCTGATCTCTTGCCATCTCTTGTTTGACCACTTCCAATTTGCCTTGATTCATGGACCTGACTTTCCAGGTTCCTTTGCAATATTGTTCTTTATAGCATTGGACCTTGCTTCTATCACCAGTCACATCCACAGCTGGATATTGTTTTTGCTTGGCTCCATCTCTTCATTCTTTCTGGAGTTATTTCTCCACTACTCTCCAGTAGCATGCTGGGCACCTACTGACCTGGGGAGTTCCTCTTTCAGTATCCTATCATTTTCCCTTTTCATACTGCTCATGGGGTCTCAAGGCAAGAATACTGAAGTGGTTTGCCATTCCCTTCTCCAGTGGATCACATTCTGTCAGTATTTCAGTACAGTAGTTCTCAATATCAGACTGTTAACAAAGCATTTAATGAGTTTTGCCCTAACGTTTGCACTTGCCCATCTGTTAGTTGTGATAGCTTTTACCTTCTTGAAACATAGTTTCGTAAAATATGTCAGTGAGTTTCCAGCTTGACTTATTACATGAAGAGCTATTTTAGGGAACTCTCTGTCTGTCCAGTGATCAAGACTTTGTGTTCCTACTGCAGAGTTCCATCCCTTATCTGGGAACTAAAACTTAGTAAGAAAAACAAAAAACTGACAATATTGACCAAGAGAAAAAAAAAGGAGATATCATTAGTTTCATCTCTATATCCATTCTTTTCTTTCCAATGCCCAGAAAACTGAGCTGAAACAAAGAATGGATAATTGAGGAGAAGTGAATCTAAAGGTGAAATCTGTGAATTGACCTTAAAAAATGGCCAGACTCTGAAAATATTTCTATTTCCTCAAGTTAAGTAACTAAAGATGAGGAAACCAAGGGAAAATGTAATTAACTTGCTCAAAGCCATAACACACAGAATGCATCATGAATTCATAATGTGGAAGAAATATTTTTTACTTAACATTGAAATGATTACAAAGCCTTTCAGGATGAAACATACTGCAGCACTTGGAAAATCATACTTAGAATGTATAAGGGAGAAAGTATATCTAGAGATGTAGATCTAGAAGTCTATGCAGAGTGAACTTTGAATTCATGCAGTGAAATGGACTAGTGAAAATGGAGACATTTATGTCAGCAGCATTCAAAAAAAATGGTACAGCAACAAATAAAGACAAAAACTGTCCAAAGAAGAAAGACCTAGGGATTCACACATCAGGATGAAATTCATGAGCAAGAGTCGTGTTGCCAGGGGCCAGCGTGAGGAACTCCGCCCATGGCAAAGGTCATGAGGAAGGAGGCTTCGGCATACGCAAAGGCGTGATCAAGCCTCAGGAGACCCCCTGTTCCCAAGCATCTACCCCAAAACCAGAGTCTGTTTTTTGCTCTCACCTACACCTTTGACTTTCCGGGGGGCCTCTCCCCCATAACCGTTTCTCTCAGAGAAGAAGTAAACGTGCAACTCCAAGTTAATAAAATTCCTGGGTGTGACAAGAGTGTTTCAGCTTACAAACTCTGAAGGTTATCTAGCCTGCCTGTATAGGTTTGTCCAGCTGCATGTGATGGTTTACAGCCTCCTGATCGTGAGAGGCATGAGATGTTTTAGACTTACTAAAGGCAAATTCTTGTGGGAAGTTAGAAATTATTAGT